>PPJN03000036.1:0-138571 GCA_003705795.3 Blastobotrys americanus
CACGCCCCCATCCCGAACCCCCGTCTCGAGCCCCCAAGCCCCCATCTCGAGCCCCTGATCCTACTAACCCATAGATCTTACCAGAACATCCTAACATACTAACCTCATGGCCCATGGCCCAAAAATACTCACAAATGGTGAAAGCCTCCCGAAAAGACAGAGGCTCACTCGTGGTATAATTACATGATAACCAACTTGGACCAATTTGGAACAATCAATCGCAGTCCGCGAAACCTTGTTTCCGTTTTTTGGGAATTTCCCCCAACCATGCCGTCTCTTAGCCGTGCCCGTCCTTCGGCGACTCACCGGGTTTGCCGATACACCGCAGTTGTTAGTTGGTACTGCCGTAATACCGGTCAGCATGCACTAGATATACTAGTCTATTGTAATCACATACTAACACAGTAACATCCAAAACATCCTATTGTTCCAATATTTCTTCATTGCCCTCTGTAGTCACACTCGCCCTCCCTTCCCGCTAATTGAGTATCTACAACTTGTTTCCGCCAGCACTCACCGCCAAACTGACACAAGACACTCAGTATGTCCCGTGACTAGCCTCACGTGTAGTCACCACCACTTCACCCTCTCACTGGTTGGGTGTTGGGCTGAGCCAACGAGCCGGGTAAGCGCCACAAGTTCGGCGTCTTATCGAACCCAACATGGTAGAACTGTTCAGGAGCGATGGCTGTTCTATCCTGCTTCAAAGGTTGCATTGAGCGAAACGGTGGGGGAAAGCTGCGTGTCCAAGAACGAGGAAGAAAAAAAAATATAAGCATAGTGAAGGCCGGAAAAAGCTATAGTGTTTAAGATTGACCAAGATTGTATTTTGGTTTGAGTATCTTTTTTTTTCACATCTGGTTGAAAGAATACACGACACAAATACTCTTTGATACTGGTAGTATTTGTACGCACTCGTGTACCTCTAGACGCTGATCTTTGGATTGGAATTATCTTTCAGGGATTATAGTTTAGGAGGTTGTTTATAGGCCAGAAAAAGTTGGAATACCAGGTACGGGTTTGATCTGGTATTGAACATAGTAGAAAAGAAGGCATTGTAGTAGGGAGTGAAAGGACAAGGTTTTTTTTTTCTTTATTATAATCTTGTATTAGTTGTGATTGATTGCATCTACCGGTAAGTGTCAACGAAATTACCAAGTTGAGAGTTGTCATCTCCTAGCATTGTAGACATGTATGGTACGGTAACTGGAGTTTCTACTCCTCACTCGGCGGCTTCGCTCCGTCCTCTGGTACTGTCTCATGGAAGCATTGAACACACATTACTGGTACCCACCTCTCTTTATCTCAACTGCACTCAGCTTCGCGACCAGTTCCAATCGTCGCTTCCTGCTGCTACTGAGGATCGAAGTGGAGATGATGAGCCTATGTCGTCTACTGAGTTGCTAGCTGCTTTTTTGGGATACGCTGCAACACTAGTAGAGAACGAGCCGGGCCCATATGATGAGGTACTGTCTCTGGTTCTTACTGAATTTGAGACTCGATATCTCCGTGGAAATGATGTCCACGCAATTGCGGCCGCTCTTCAGACTGAGTCTGGGCTAAACCCTGACCCAACTACTGCGTCCAAGGCAAAGAAGGTGGTTAAAAGTTACTATGCTGCTCGATTGGTTGCTAATCGACCAATGAAACCTTATGAATCTGCTTTATTGAGAGCGGTCACTGACAAAGATGCGTCTATTCATGCTGTGTTTGGTGGTCAAGGAAACTCTGAGGAGTACTTTGAAGAATTGCGAGAGATCTATGAGATCTACAATGGCGCCATTGTTGACTTTATTGAACTAGTGGCAGAGAAACTTTTGACTTTATCCCGAGACCATCCTGATGCCTCCAAAATTTACACAAAGGGTCTTGACATTCTACGATGGTTGAAGCATCCTGAAACCACTCCTGATGATGACTATTTGGTCTATGCTCCGGTCTCGGTCCCAGTCATTGGAGTCATCCAACTCGCACACTTTGCCATCACAGCTCGGGTTCTAGGCCTCAGTCCTGGTCAGCTTCGTAACTATTTGGAGGGTGCGACCGGTCACTCTCAAGGTCTGGTTACCGCTGTCGCCATCGCTTCGGCTGATTCTTGGGACTCTTTCTTTGAGGCCTCAGTCAAAGCCATGACTGTGTTCTTCTACATAGGTCTGAGATGCCAACAGCAGTATCCACATACTTCTCTACCACCTAGTGTATTAGAAGACTCTGTCGCTGAGGGTGAAGGGAAACCGTCTCCAATGTTATCGATCCGAGATATTTCTAGAGATGAGGTTCAAAAGTTTGTCGATGAAACTAACAAGCATTTGCCTGAAGAAAAGCACATTGTGGTCTCTTTGATTAACGGTGCTCGAAACACGGTTGTAACGGGACCTCCCCAGGCTCTATATGGTCTGAATTTGGCATTGAGGAAAGCAAAATCACCTAGCGGACTTGATCAGGGACGAGTCCCTCATTCAGAGAGAAAGCTCAGGTTTTCTAGTAGATTCCTACCTATCACTTCTCCCTTCCATTCTCCTCTGCTCGAGGGCGCAACTGATGTCATCGTTCGAGATCTCAGCGCTGCTAATGTGGAGTTTGCTCCTTCAACCCTCTCCATCCCCGTGTATGACACTTATGATGGATCTGATCTACGTGAGCGGAAATCATCGGTAGTTGCCAGAGTAATCGAGCTTATCACTCATCTCCCAGTTAACTGGGAGACTGCCACCCAGTTTAGTGGCACTCATATCCTTGACTTTGGTCCTGGTGGAGCTTCTGGTCTGGGTTTGCTTACCCACCGCAACAAGGAGGGCACTGGTGTTCGAGTTATCATCGCTGGAGTTCTTGATGGCTCATCTCCTGAAGAAGAGTTTGGATTCAAACAAGAGATTTTCGACCGTGAAGAAGGTACGGTGAAGTATGCCTTGGATTGGGTTAAAGAGTTCTCTCCTAGGCTGGTAAAGACAAATTCTGGTGCAACATATGTCGACACAAAGTTCTCTAGACTTCTTGGTCGACCTCCTATCATGGTTCCTGGTATGACCCCTACAACTGTTCGACCAGAATTCGTGTCAGCGACATTGAATGCTGGTTACCACATTGAGCTTGGTGGAGGTGGTTATTTCATGCCTTCTATGCTTACTGATGTTCTCAAGAAGATCGAGGGATGGACCAAGCCTGGAGTTGGAATCACTCTAAATGTACTATACGTGAATCCTGTCATGCTACAGTGGTGTATTCCACTGATAGAACGACTAAGGAGTGAAGGTTTCCCTATCGAGGGTCTTACAATTGGAGCTGGTGTACCTTCAGTTGAAGTTGCAAACGGTTACATTCGCGATCTCGGTCTGAAGCACATTTCATTCAAGCCTGGAACTGTAGAGTCGATTGGAACTGCGATAGCTATTGCTAAGGCCAACCCTAACTTTCCAGTGGTGATCCAGTGGACTGGTGGACGAGGAGGTGGTCATCACTCGTTTGAAGATTTCCATGCACCAATTCTTCAGATGTATGCCAAGATCCGAAGACAGTCTAATATTATTCTGGTTGGAGGATCTGGATTTGGTTCCCATACTGACACTTACCCATACCTTACTGGTGAGTGGTCTACTGAATTCTTTTATCCTCCTATGCCATTTGACGGGTTCCTCATGGGTTCACGATGCATGGTCGCTAAGGAGACGTACACCTCGCCGGACGCTAAGAAGGCTATTGTTGCAGCTCCTGGTGTTGCTGATCAAGATTGGGAGCGTACTTATAAGGGCCCTGCTGGAGGTGTAATTACTGTGCTTTCAGAGATGGGAGAACCCATTCACAAGCTTGCGACTCGAGGAGTTCTGTTTTGGCATGAGCTTGACAACACAATCTTCAACTTGCCTAAGAACAAGCGTGCTGATGCTCTTGCTGCAAAGCGTGACTACATTATCAAGCGACTGAACGCCGATTTCCAAAAGGTGTGGTTCGGCAAGAACTCTGATGGGGAAGTGGTCGATTTAGAGGATATGACGTACATGGATGTTGCTAATCGACTTGTCGAGCTACTGTTTGTAAAGAAGGAGAACAGGTGGATTGATATCACTCTTCGAAACTTCACTGGAGATTACATCCGACGACTGGAAGAACGATTCACTAAGGATGCTGGCAAGTTTTCAGTTCTTCAGTCTTATGCTCAACTTGATAATCCTGAAAATGTCCTGGCCACCATCTCTGCTACATTCCCTGATGCTAAGAACCAGATTATAAACGCTCAAGACAAAGATTATTTCCTCCTGCTCTGTCGACGACCAATCCAAAAGCCAGTACCTTTTGTTCCTGTTCTTGATGAGAATTTTGACTGGTATTTCAAGAAGGACTCCTTGTGGCAATCTGAAGACTTGGAGGCTGTGGTTGGTGCTGATGTTGGTCGAACTTGTATCCTTCAGGGCCCTGTCGCTGCTAGATTTTCTAATGAGGTTGACGTTCCCATTAAGGAGATTTTGGACGGGGTCCATGATGGTCATATTTCCTTGCTGCTAAAGGATGTATATAATGGTGACGACTCGGCCATTCCTGTTGTAGAGTCTTTCGGGTTTAAGCCTGCTAAGGGTGCTCTAGTCGGTGCTAGCAAGCAATCCCTTGCCGGTGTCACCATTACTCACGAGAAGTCTGACACTTTGGTGCTCAAGATTGACCCCAATCCAAGCTCTTCGGTTTTACCTTCTACCACAGACTGGTTGAATCTGTTGGCTGGCAGTGAGTCTTCATGGAGGCACTCTCTGCTCTCCACGAATGTGATTGTACAAGGCACGAAGCACCGACCCAACTCTGTACGGGCTATTTTGTCGCCTGTACGAGGAATGCGAGTCGAGATTGCTGATGTTTCTGACCGGGAGAAGACTAAGCTCACTGTTTGGGAGCCGATTAATGGTCGATTGACGAAGGTCATTGAAATTTTTAAAGAGTCTAAGCATGTCATTGCTGTTCATCTTATTGAAGAGCGAAGCGTTGAGAAGAAGCCGGTAGCTCTAGAGCTCAAGTACAACTACACTCCAGAATTTGGCTTCGCTCCTATCCAAGAGGTGATGGAAGGTCGCAACGACAGAATCAAAGATTTCTACTGGAAGGTGTGGTTCGGAACTGCTTCTGCCACAAACTTTGACATCGACATCACTAAGCCATGGCAGGGCGAGGAAATCACCATTGATGCTAAGGCAGTAGCTGATTTTGTCCATGCAGTTGGAAACAATGGAGAGGCATTTGTGTCGCGACCCAATAAGGTGATGTACGCTCCTATGGACTTTGCTATTGTTGCTGGGTGGAAGGCGATCATTCGAGCCATCTTCCCTAAACTCATTGATGGAGACATTTTACGTTTGGTTCATCTCTCGAATGGCTTCCTAATGTACCCTGGTGCTGAGCCATTGCAGGTTGGTGATGTGATTTCCACTAGTGCTTCTCTCAAGGCTGTGATTAACCAACCTTCAGGAAAGATGGTAGAAGTCTCTGGTGTTCTCTCTCGAGACGGAAAGCCAGTGATGGAAGTGACCTCTCAGTTCTTATATCGCGGATACTACGAAGACTTTGAGAATACGTTCCAAAATAAGGATGAGACTCCGATTGAGGTTCACCTCAAGACTGCTAAGGATGTAGCGGTTCTATGCTCTAAGGAATGGTTCCATCTTGACGATTCTAACACCGACCTGCTAGGAAAAACCCTCACTTTCCGAACCCGCACTTCTGTTCACTTTAAGAGTGAAGATGTGTACTCTTCGGTGCGAACTACAGGCCAAGCTCTTCTGGAGCTTCCTTCTAAGGAGGTCATCCAGATCGCTGAAGTTGAGTACGAGGCTGGTGAGTCTTTTGGAAATCCCGTGATTGACTATCTCCAGCGTAATGGTAACACAATTGAGCAGCCAGTTCATTTTGAGAACTCGATCCCTCTTAATGTTGGTACTGTTTTGGCTTCTCGGGCTCCTTCATCTAATGAGAGCTATGCAAACGTATCTGGCGATTATAATCCCATTCACGTCAGTCGAACCTTTTCAAAGTATGTTAATCTTGCTGGGACTATTACCCATGGCATGTACTCTTCAGCAGTTGTACGATCTTTGGTCGAAACCTGGGCTGCTGAGAACAACATTGCCAGAGTAAGAGGATTTAACTGTCAATTTGTTGGTATGGTTTTACCCAACGATGATATTGAGACCAAGCTTGAGCATATTGGTATGATTAATGGTCGTAAGATCATCAAGGTCGAATCGTTCAAGCGTGAGACTCAAGAACCGGTTCTTGTTGGTGAAGCTGAGGTTGACCAGCCAGTGTCTTCGTATGTTTTCACTGGACAAGGTTCTCAGGAACAAGGTATGGGTATGGATCTCTACGAGTCTAGTGAAGTGGCTAGAACAGTATGGGATAGGGCCGATCGTCATTTCCTAGAAAACTATGGCTTCTCTATTGTAGAGATTGTAAAGAACAATCCAAAGGAGCTGACGGTTCATTTTGGAGGTCCTCGAGGAAAGGCTATTCGTGAGAATTACATCTCCATGATGTTCGAGTCTGTAGATGAAGATGGTCAGATCAAGTCGGAAAAAATCTTCAAAACCATTACTGAGGATACCGACTTCCATACCTTCCAATCGCCTACTGGTCTACTTTCTGCTACCCAGTTTACCCAGCCCGCATTAACTCTTATGGAGAAGGCTTCGTTCGAGGACATGAAGTCGAAGGGACTGATTGCCGCAGATAGTCCATTTGCCGGTCACTCTCTTGGTGAATATTCCGCGCTTACTTCGTTGGCTGACGTCATGCCAATTGAATCCCTGGTTGATGTTGTATTCTATCGTGGTATGACCATGCAAGTTGCAGTTCCCAGAGATGCTGCTGGTCGATCTAACTATGGTATGGTAGCAGTGAACCCTTCAAGAGTTTCCGCAAGCTTCAATGATGCAGCTTTGCGATTTGTAGTGGATCACATTGCTAACCAGACCAAATGGTTGCTTGAAATTGTCAATTACAATGTTGAGAACCAGCAGTATGTTGCAGCCGGTGACCTCAGAGCTCTCGATAGTCTGACCAACGTGCTTAATGTTCTGAAGGTTCAGAAGATCAATATCGACAAGCTTTTGGAGTCTTTGCCAGTTGAAAAGGTCAAGGAGCATCTGGATGAGATTGTTAGTGAAGTATCGACTCGATCTTTGGCTAAACCTCAGCCTATTGATCTTGAGAGAGGGTATGCAGTCATTCCTTTAAAGGGCATTTCAGTTCCTTTCCATTCTTCCTATTTGCGATCTGGTGTCAAGCCTTTCCAACGATTCTTGGTTAAGAAGGTTCCTCAATCTGCAGTTAAACCTGCAAGTTTGATTGGCAAATATATCCCCAACCTTACTGCCAAACCATTCCAAATCACCAAAGAGTATTTCCAGGAAGTCTATGATCTTACCGGAAGTGAAAAGATCAAAAGCATTCTCGATAACTGGGACCAATATGAGAGCAAGTAGATTACTAGACTTGCAAATTGTTAATTGATAAGTATGTGTGTTTAATTAAATTAATTTTCTAACCTGTACATGTTACAATGTTGACAAGGTAGCTGCCAAGTTCATTGGTGAAAGATAATTAGCGTATTGATTAGTATTCTGCGGGAAACGGATGGCAACTGTACGTCTGTTGCTCGTCTTCAGGTCTGTGAGTCATCTTCGTCGCCTTTTGTTGTGCTGGACCATATGACTGCAATTGAATTGAAGGCATTGTAGAATGGCTGATCATGAAGAAGGTTCGAGGAAATTCCAACTTCATGAAGACGACAAGATTGGGTACTAGTGACTTCCTTAACTGCTCGTTTCAGGTTCTCACAATCGGGAGCATTATCATACCTAGTGATATCATATTCACTGACACCGTTTCCAACTATTAATGAGGACTGACTTGAGGCATATATTTTCCCCAATGTTTGGTCTATAATGGTGGCCGGGCAATGAGGTAAGTACAGCAGGCATGAACTACGGTAATACTCATCTGATGCTTCCTCTACAATCGAAAACCCTAGAGAAGTGATGATTTGTTGGTCCATTTCTGTGAATATGGGATCCCAAAATGAAATGCTGTTAGGAGGTATTGACAATTGGTCTGCCAATAATAACACCAATGCTAATTGATACATCGGTGCTGCAGTGGTATATCCAATGCTAGGGGAACCGAGGCCCAAACATCGAATTGAATTAATGGCGTCCGATTGTCGCAGTTCTTGACAATTCATTAGTTCGCTCAATAACTTTTCATAATATCCAGACCTGGCCAGCTTTTGACGTTTCGATTCTAAATCATTGAGGTGGTCGTCAACGGTTCTCTCCTTCACCTGATTCTTCCTACCCCGGTTTCTGCCTTTTTTTAAAGGTCTTTCTACTAGTTTGAATTCCATCATGCATCCACACCTCCAATATCTCTAATAAACTTTTCAGTGACCTGTCAGTGACCATTCATCGTGATTAACTCCATTTAACCTGCAATTTGTTTGTTTGATCCATCACAGCTCGTCTGGGTGGGTTTTCACTACAGAAGCATGTCTGCAAGGCTGAGCACGGATTTAACACTAACGAATACGGAGATAAAGACATGATCCAACACTATGCTTAAATGCATGGCCGATGAGCAATTCAAAGTTCAAAATTCATTATATTACATTCCTTACCTATGTAAGAGTGCACGTGAAACCTTGACACAAGCTGGAGATGAACCAAGGGGGATGTTAAAAGAATCAAAGCGTGGGGGAACATAATCGGCATTCCTTGTCACTCTACATTATCTCATCAGTATTGGGCCGTTCTGGTACTATTAGCCGTAGTCGATGACTAGACGGTAGCTTTGGAATGACCGAAATAACACAGGCAGCACAATTGATAACAAACATCGTCAAGTCGTAGTGGGTGTAATGAGTGGAAATGAGAAAGAGGCCCACTGGGACCCCTAATAGAAACTTCTTAGCTGGGGTATACTGATCACCGTCATCAATTTGTTCCCACATCGTCAGTTCGTCATATGCGCCAGCGTTAAATTCAAATGGAATTCCAGTGACATAGTGAAACATGAGATAAGTTCCAATCACATAGGTAAGATTTGTAAGAGTCCAACTTAATTCCTGTGATACTCTTGGCATAAGATCGAAAAGAACCTTTAGGAGAACAATGACCACAATATGAACTGCCCAGGCACCTTTAGTATTCACCCAATCGGCATTTATATTTGGTAGAGACGCTTGATCGCTTCGTTCTTCTACCGTCTCTGGCTCGAGATGAGAGAGAATAGATGATGACCTTCGTCTATTCTCACCAGAACCGGGGGACAATGACAGGCGCCTCTGTCTCTTTTCATCAATGGTGGTCGCTTGGACCTGATGTTGAATGCTCATTATAATGACTTGAAGTGTTGAGAGTGTTTGTACACAAATTAGAAATCACACAAAGGTATGAGAGATAGGGGTACAACTATCGAGTAGAACAAGTACAGATTAGCCACTGCACTCAAGTTCAAGCTCAGGCCGTGCGTAAGTTCAAGTTTAGACCGTGCGTAAGTTCAAGTTTAGGGCCTTACTGAAGTTCAAGCTCACAGAATCGGTTGATGAACCTAGACTTAGCAAATAAAAGGGATTGCTAGACTGGTTTAAAAAAAAATTTTTGAAACACAGCTAGAGCAAATATCAACCCAAATAATCGAAACAATACAACAAATCTTTATCAATACTGTGTACAGTTTCTAGTATTGTAATATAACGCTCTGTTATTCCACAACTAGTTTTGATCCTTCTTATAGATCCTCACAATAGTTTTGTCTACAGTCTTTGGTTCTTCTTCACATAAACAAAACTGAACAACCTGATGGCGAGTCACTTGATAGTATGATTTCTGGTCACCTACCATGCAAATCACTGATAGCCAAAACAATGAAGAATCGATCTCAGCAAGCGCCACTGAGATTACCAATAGAATGGGAGAACGTTTTTAAACCGGTTTTATAAAAAGTCACAGTTTATCTTGACTACAACCAATCGACAATCAAATAATTGTCATTGATATCCACAGGACTACTCCCCTCCTCCTCTCTTTTCTCTATCTCCCCCTATATCTGTTGCTGTTGCAGCATAGTCAACGATAGACGGTTCCGCCGCGCTGTCGCCGCACGGTTGTCTGAGATCATCAAGTATTGTCATGTCAACTTCAACCCGAACCTTTGCTTGGGGGCAGTGCTGGAGTCATGGCAACTGCCGTTTTCTCCGATAGATTAAATCACTTGTTTTGTGATCTTGTCAGTTCATTGGTGATGTGACAAGTAGTGAGAACTCTCACAATAGGAAGGAGGAGCAGCAGGTATCGGAGGTAGATAGTTAGCGGGATTGGTTGATTAGTCAGTTTTGAGTTCTGATTGCCTAAGCTGAAACTCGGACCTGGTGAAGTCGCCGTGCCCGCGTCCCGCGTCCAACATGCACTAATCAATTTACACGCGTGCGGATATGAGAGAGCGATAAAACTTTGATGGAACATTGAGGGACACTCAGGTATTAACACTGGGATATAGCTATCAGCGGTGTCAGCATGTCGTCACGTCGTAGAGATGACAATGATGATGATGACGATGACCCAATTCTTTTATTGTCCTCGCCTACTACTGGGAAGAGTCCGGTAGGTACTCCTGGTGGGAAATTCAAGCATGACGGTCATCGTTCTTCGCCATCCCTTCATATTCTGGATGAATCTGATAGTGAACTACCTCGGACGCTGAGATATGGTGATAAATACAGTCGACAAATTGAATCGCCCTCAACTGCGAAGAACTATCGTGAGGATGAAGACGATGAAGACGAGGCAGACGAGGCAGACGAGGCAGACGAGGCAGAAGAGGCAGAAGATGAGGATGGGGATGATTATGAGGACAATGAGCAGTACGAGAACAATGTGCAATATGAGGGCAATGTGCAATACCAGAATAACCTTCACTACGAGAACCAAGCACAATACCCTGATGCGGTTGATGATTCGGATGAAAGTAGTTCCGATTTTCAAATAGACCCTGTGGGGAATGAACAGGAAATCTTAACAAATAATCGCACTCATGATTATAGTATTTTGAACAATGAACAGCCAGTTGATCCGTTAAATGGTGAACATCTCTCGGATTCCACTAACAGTGTTGGACACCAGGATCAATCTTCAGAGTCTGATCCGCATACGGAGTTCTTAAAAAACATTCTGGTTGACTCACCTCCCCTGCCGAGTCCTCCAAAGCTTTCTACACCACTCCCACAGAACTGGCCTGATGAAGAATCGGATGAGGATGAACCATTACCTCCCCCACTTCTAGATACCGACCGGCGCGAAGGAAAATCGGCAGCTGTTGCAGAAACATTTACTAGTTATGGGGCGACTAAACCTGTTAACTCTGCAGGCTCTCCCCCATCACGCAGTACTAATTCCCGTACCATTTCTACTAACCATTATCTCTCACAAAATAGCTCTGAACGTGTCGGTCGATCCAAACGGCGGCTCTCGAGTGATTCTGAGATTTCCAGGTCGCCCAAGCGAAGGCAATTAGATTCCACACCAGTCGCAAATCTAATAGACTCAGTCAATTCGTCTCCAAAATCGCCGCGGTCATCAATTTTTCAGAAAATTAGAGATTCCATTGAACGAATCAAGATCAGGCAAGCGACTTCAAGTTCTTCGCCGCATTCCTCTAGAGCCTCCCTTGAACCCTCAAGTCCGGCAGTTTGGACTCAATATCACTGGAAAAGATTGCGCAAACTTATCGCTCCCTTACACCTGGAATCTATTGGTGATATGGATAAGCTTCCTGATCTCCCCAATGAAGTTTTGTATGAATTTCCTCGCTTCTCTAGTCTTGAAGTCAGTGGTAGAGCGCTAGCTTTAGCCCGTCATAAGAGGAGAATAGAGACTCAATCCCGGTCTCCTTCTGTGATGTCTACAGATTCTCCATACACGCGATTACGTTAAAACATTTACTAACCAGTTACGCCTTTGTACGTTCCGTAATTCACAATATTACAATTCAAGGTACATGTATCTACGCTATTTTAACTATCAGTAGTTGTCACACAGTTTTTTTTAGAAACTCCTATCTGCATTGAATTGCAAATGAACAGTCCTCCCTATGGAATAATACCGACGGTACTTCTGCTCATTAAATAAATCGATTGATGCGCATAATTTTAGTCAAGTTACTAAAAACTCCTCGAGTTACACGTTTTGGAGCATCATCCAAGGCATTTTGGCTAATAGCGTCTCGTGGCTTTGCAACCTTTGGAGTTCCTCGACTTGATGATGTTGGTGAATCCTTGTCCAAAATCTCATCGACATCCATTTTCAGCTTTCTAGCCTCCGCAATCACCCTGTCCATAGCAGACCCATCAACTTTTGATGACTGTTCAACCACCTCAGCTACAGTCTCAGCTTGAGCTTCTTCTTCGGTCAACAAATGAGCTCCGTGAACCTTCTCAGTAGTTAGACTAACTAGCTTATCTAGGTCAACCATATCATGCTGGTTGGACAAGGAACCCCGTTTGCGTTTAAGCAGTGCATTCAGATGAGTAGTCTCCGGAAGGTGATCCATCAAATTGAGTTGAACTCCACTTTCACCAATATGGGATTCGGATTTTCTTCTTGGTACCGCAGGTGAACTGGAGTTTGACCGAGAGTTGTTGCCCCAAGCTGTAGCAAAAGACGTTTCCGAGCCATTTTGATCGGGTGCGACATGATTAGTGTCCTCCGGCGATTGCGATTTCTCATATGGTATAGAGTAGGTTCCCAAGACATATTCACCATTTCCAATCTCGTTCATGCCATGAATCTTCTTACAGTGACTCAGAAACCCTTCGACGGTACTGAAATTTGTTCGGAAACACTCAGGGCACTGAAGTTTGACCATCTTACCGTCAGAGCGTCGATGGCAACAGGAAGACTTTCGTAACGGTCTTCGACCAGCTGAAGTAGAACTGGAGCCCCGGTTAAGGGTGTTAACATCACTCTTAGACCTAGTAGTAGTAGTAGAATCATTCGATGGGGATTGGCCATAATCGCTGCTCATGTTGTTGAGCCTATTGAATATAACCTGGGCTTGTTTGATCCTATTATCAATTCGTCGCAGTTCGCGATGGCGAAGTAAAATTTCCATATCAAATTGAGCCGCAATAATCGATCTCAATTGATCTATCTTTTCATCACTAGGCGGAGAGACTGAACGATTATCAAATCCTTCTTTTCTCCTGGTAACGTTTCGTGTTCTCGATCCATTTTCATTAGCAACAAGCTCGCTATCACCATCATATACTACATTCCTATTGCCAGAGCGTCTCTTCTTTCTAGGAACAGGATCTTCTTCTTCCTCATCTGATGTTGGTGGAGGGGTAAGCTTTGCAGCGAGCCTGCGTCTTTCACGATCCGAGCAATGATCAGTAACGCCCTCTTCTGGATTGAGATCCTCGTCGGAAAACGAATAATGTACTCGACGTCTTCGTGATTGACTCCCTACAGTCCCATGGCGAGCCTTTGTTGGCTGCCGCTTCTTCCCATCAGCATTATTATCATCAGTATCTAACCCTACCCTGTTACCTGAACAGGAGCGAGCGTGAATAGAACTGGATTTTCTGCTACTAGACTTTAAGATACTGGTGACCACATTGTGATTGGTTTCCTCGGGTTCGCAATCTTGTTTTTTTAACGAGCCTCTGCGAGGAACGTATTCTACGGAGTTTCTAGGTACAACCCCATGTCGTAGTTGTCTAAATGACTCTACAATAGGTGGTTCCGACACACCAGCTACTGGACTCGGCGCAGAATCAACTGAATGATTGCGAACCGAGTGATTGCGTCGGTTTTGACGGGTCATTCTTGTTTAAGAATGCTTTAAAAGCCTTAGATGAAGACACAGTTACAAGAATCTCATCCTAAGCAGGACATACACTTTAGCCGTGGTTGAGAATCGCTCTCAACTCTGCAGTATCAGTCGGTATATCAATCTCTGCCGGTGGTGGCCGGGTGGTAAAACACTAACGTACTCTCTTCAAGCGGTTGAAACGTCTGAATCAAAGTGTTTGCAAGCAAAGTGCTAACGCTAGATGGTCCCTAATATACACACCACCTAAACTAAGCCCCTTTTAACCACTCGTCTGGTCTTTGGGCTGTTAACCACACTTACAGACACAGCTAAGTAGTTGTAAAAACAAAAGGATTCTTAGTTGCTCTAGCGGGCTAACACAATCTACTTCAAAATCTCCACAATTTAGATGAATCCAGTTAGTACAGCTTACAAGTCCAACTCTCGTCAGCCAGCCAGCCACTAATCCAAAACTCTAGTGTGGTGTCTTTTTTCAACCTGTTCCCCCTTCCACAGCGTACTGTCGCCATAATATATGGGATCGCCGCGCCCCGAAGGGGGTGAACAACGACGAGATGGTGGCAAAGAGATTGGTGGTAGGGCACCGGGAGTGACTTCGATGAGTCAAAGGGTGGGGTACGGCAGCACATCAATCGATATGTGCGGCTGTCACTCCTCGATGAAGTTCTGGAAGATTGGTTGAAAAGGAAGAGAAAAGAGAGAGAGAGAGAGGGAGTCAAAAACATTCAAGAAGGATAGACAGTGATGATCCTGAATGAGACAATAGGTTGTATGATTTTCCCCACAGTACACTGGTGACCAATGAACAAGTTGATTGTTTAGTGAAGAGTAATAGAGGACGTTTCCAGTTTGTGACCCAGTGATTCGAGAATGGCTGTGCTGACAATTCGTCATGGAGATGATGCTCAAAAGAGAAGCCGTCAGGTTCTGGAACAGCTGGGGCCTCAGGATCCAGTGGTGATAGTTTCATATCAGAAGTCATTTCAGAAAATGGTGTCGGTTGTAGAATTGGTGAAACAGAAACTTCGTGATGATAAAAGCGTATTTTATCAATACAACAGGGTGATAGAGCATAATGCTGATCCTGGTGAGGCATCCAATAGCCAAAGAACTCAAGATAGAGAGCGTGTTGTTTCGGTTTCAAAAAGAAAGGAAGCACCAGTTGATGCCACTGTTAACGATAGAGGTTCGAAGCATATAAAAACTAGACATTCTGATGTCGAAACTCCAATAAGGCAACCCGCGACGGTAGAGGGCTCAGGAGAACAGAGCGATTCAGATAAGCATGGGATCAAGGAACATGATTCTGAAGTCATTAATAGGAACCGTGATCCTGGGTTCTTGCTGCAGGTACAGATTTCACTTGAACCATTATCATTGGACCTGACTTGGACCACCCAAGCCGCTGTCAGGGAGCGAGATGATACTAAGTCCAAGGTTGAGTCGAGAAAAGGAAAAGGGACGGGAACATCTAAATCTCACTGGAAAGCAAAAAAAGAGGCTCGTGCGTCTAATAAGAAAGAATTAGACAAGGTTGAGACGTAATGACATGATTAGAATGACCATTGTCACCTTAGTAAGCAGAAAGTTTTATCGGAGTTGTCACCATATTCCTCCTGTAGCTGTTTCAAAGGTTTAAGATGAGAAAGCGGTCTCAGCTTGAGTCCTGGTGTAGGGCGGTGTGATGAAATCGATTTTGAGTGTGATTCGATTGCTTCACGAGTCTTGGGTTTTGACTGAAAACTTTGAGCTTTCTTATTGTTCTGCAGGTGATTCTGACATAGACTTTGATCTTGTAACCAGTCAAGACCCCAAGTAGGGTCTATGTTCTCTTTGTCACTTGACGAAAGCAATTTCAGATCCTGATTGTTGCTCTGTTGCTGAGTTTTAGGTGTATGTGTGCTTAAAATACTGCACTCACCGTGAGCTTTCCAAGTCTCCATCTGCGTGTGTGCTCTCCAAATATCCCTCTTAGCACGAGCTTTCCCACTACCTGGCCTTGTTGAAGACGATGGGCTATGAAACAAATCAGTGTTATTAAGCGTCATTGACATGGACCTAGAACCATTACTTGCATCTTCATCAATTGTCTCAAGCATTATATCAACGTTATTTTCACTAGGGCTCTTAGGAGTGGAGGTAGCAACAGTGGTCAGTGGCATCTGCAGTGAAAAATCAGTACTAGTATCGACTGATTGGTTTAGTCTATCTCTTAAACCATTGTTGCTGTTATCGTACAATTGGCAGCCATCCTTTTGTTCGTTGTCTCAAGTTAGTATCTATAATTTATCCCAGTCTAATATTACTGAGTCTAATATGCTCTCTATATTGAGTACCTACAACGACACGCATCCTTAAAAGCACGATATTCATTATTTCTAGCAGAGTTTTTAGCAGAGTTTTTCAGACTTTTACTATACGTCAATCTACCCATGGATTATTCAATTATTTCGCAAGACAATTGTGTCTTTTACAGCTCATGAGCATATTTTAATATCGGATATAATAGCCTGACCATCCTTTTGTTGTCTTCGCACGCTATCACCACCGGTGTAGCCGTACGCTATAGGGTGAGAGGATAAGTGTATGGAGAGCAGTAAAAGATATGTAAAGTAGCATTTATATGTTGGAGTAACGAACGTGAGAAAGGTTGTTGGTTTGTGGAGATTTAAGGTTGTGAGTTTGTAAACAATGTCGACGGCGATTCCTGGCCCTTCGACTCCAATCATCCCATCGTCTAAAGCCCCCCCTAATATACCTAGGACTCCTAGTTCTACACTTCCTCATCCCAGCACAGCACCCCAGCGAGTTGGAGGCCCAGCAAGTAGTAGCGCAGTACGAAGGGGGGGTATATATGAAAAGAATTTGCATCGAAAGACCGGAGAGGTTGCTTTGAGCAGTTTTGCATTCCTGTTCTCCGAATCCATACAGTACATGCAAAAACAGTCATCAGGTATTCAAGATTTGGAGCGCCGACTGAACTTATTAGGATATCATATTGGTCAACGAGTGTTAGAGCTATTTACACTGCGAGAAGGTAAAAACGGAAAGCGCGAGACCAAGATTTTAGGTATCCTTCAGTTTATTCATAACACGGTGTGGAGGACATTATTTGGAAAGCCAGCAGACGCATTAGAGAAATCTCACGAGAATGCGAACGAGTATATGATCATTGATAACGCGCCAAAGATTACACAATTCATTTCGATCCCCAAAAACATGTCTCAATTAAACTGTGCTGCCCTAGTGGCTGGGATAATAGAAGCAGTTTTAGATGGTAGCTTATTTACGGCTAACGTAACTGCCCATACGGTAGAAACTGACGAGCATCCGTTACGAACAGTGTATTTGATCAAATTCGACGATCAGGTAATGGATAGGGAAAATGCCCGGTAGTGCGACATCTAATGTTGTAACTGGAAGGCTTAAGGTTGGACTTTGCGTTGATTTATGGGTAATGATTGCGCCACTACGGTTTACTACGGTCTACTACGGTGTACTTGAACTGGATGCATTATTCTGGTTATAATTACTGGTCTGATGCTTCACTTCGGCATAATTGCCTAATCTTAGCATAGCTGCTTTACACACTCAACTCAGCAGTACCGCTAACAACAGCTCCAGCTAACAAATCTTCATCATCGTCATATATCTCATTTTCAGGTGTAGCCTCAAGTATCTTTCTCATTGAATATGCATCTTCTCCATCAGCGTAATACCCTTTCTCAATCCCAAGAACGTCGAATTGCAGAGTACCTCTGTATAACTGTAAAGCTGCTCTATTGGACTTTCTAACATGTAAAGAAACTGATTGGGCTCCATAGCATTCTTGTAATCCCCGTAATGTTTGTTTCATAAGCTTAGCAGCTAACCCTAATCTTCGGTATGTCCTCATCACTGCCACTGAGGTTACGTGACCCTGAATAGGCTTGTTTGGGTCGGGGTTATCATCCTCTAGTTTCGCCAACACATAACCTACAATTCTCTCTTCTCCACTACTACTAGTGGTCGTAGCCACAAACGACGTCTGGGGCCACGACAGCGCATGGTATAGATAATATTTTAAGGTGTAGTTTTCTGGAAGATTGGTAAGGTTAGCATTCTGCATTCCCTCCAAGTCTTCAACTCGAGCCTGTCGAATGTTCATTCTGCACCACCAGCCGTCTTAATGCTAACAGAATCCTCACAGATTGAACTAACACTGGCCGGGATCGAATATAAATCTTGTGGAATTTGCACTGCTAAAATGTCACCAGTGAAATTGAAATTGAAACCGTTGCCTACCGCAAAACTGTCTCGATATTTCGCCTTTCAGAGTTTGAACGGTTGCCCACCAATTATCTAACAGCTATTAGCCGTGGCACACGTGTTAGAGAGAGTAGGAATGTGTCAAAGGAGTGGTATGGAAGCAATAGCGACTAGAGAGTGGATTGCTAATGGGGGGAATTAATTAAATTCGTTAGTGGGCTCAGTGTGCATGAACATGCTCGAGGATCGTGAATCCGATTGGTGTACATGTTTATTGACTGGAGTGTGATGATTACTATAGTGCCTGGGACAAGAGTTTTGGAGTTTAGAGTTTAAAGTCTGAATTTGAGTCGCTAGCTAATGGCTGGGCGGACAACTCCTCCTTCCGGTTGGTTACAAGGGTCAGGGGTTAAACCTTTACTTTTATCGTTAGGGCTGCAACAGCATGTAGCAAAAGCACATCACACCAGTAGATGTGCAGAACGACAGAGATGAAGCGCACTCATACTCGTGTGCATAACCAGTAGTACATTAATCGTACCCCACATCAATCAATTAGACTGATTTCACTGCTGAAATATGGCTTGCCTTTGTACTTGATGCTTTTATCTCTCTTCGATGACGTTACTCAACCTTAAACTAACTCTGTGGAAATCTATGAAGACCTGTGAGAGCACTGAGGCGCTACTGATGGTGAACCAAGCCAGAATACTTCATTGTTTTTGGTTAGTGATTCTCGGTTAATGAGCCCTATTGGAAAGCAATATATATGCATATAATGCAAGCGAAATGCCTAATGAGGCGACAAGGCGGCCCAAGGCGGCTATGATGAGCGACCAGTAAAGGAGTCTGACCGAATCTGGTAATGCCCCCTTTAGAGTCTAGTTCAGAGATTACGGTGAATATAACTTGTTACTAACAGTATACAAGTCACATACTGATAGTTGTTTCTATAAGGGTAGTCAATACAAAATCACCGCACTTAATTCATTTGTTGTTCTTTTTTGTTATTCTTACCTCAAACGAGCTCCGATTCCTGTCTTTATACTCACTACTCATTTAACTCATTGTTTCTCCTATAATCTCCTTCATTCCATTCCTGGTTTGGGGATTGCACATCTTTGGCGCGTGATGTCTAAGACACTGCGTCCCGAAACGAGGCAGGGAGCCCAACCCAAGACCGTGTAGTAAGGGATAGAGGAGATTGAAGTTGGCGGAACCCAATATAATGCGCCAGCCACCCAGTATCTGGGAACCAACCCCGTCAGCGCCCTAACTATCTATTCACCAACTGAGCAGGTCTATTGCTGGTGAAGACACTATTCGTGAACTAGACTACGCCATTCTCTCCTTTAAATGGTCCTGTAGCCCAACCACGTTAGTTTTCATTCCTTACTTAACACATTCACTCTTTATTAAATTGCTTGTGTGCACAGACGGGCTCGAAGGTACAAGAAACCAATCTCAGCGCGATTACATTCCTTTACCGATCTACCCTTGACTTGGCTGGTTCTGAGTCTAGATTGGTAATTACATCTTTGGTCTATTATCTTAACATTATTGTTGAGGTGTATTGGACCCACTCTTGATTGTTTACTTATATGGCCCAAACTTGAGCTAGCGATCATTCATTATAAATATTTTTTAATTGGCGAAAACATCTTACGGTGATAACAGTAGGTGGTCAACAAGACGAATAACAGCGAAAGCTTAAGTGGATTGAAGGTTTGTTTTTGTCTAATCTTTTACTTATCACAGCGTCTAAGTCCCGTTGTTATTGCTTGGCTTTCCATATTAAACTGTCCGATTCAGTGTTTTGTTAACTCTTTCCTTCTCGATCTTCTGAAATTGTTTGGATTCCTGGTATTTGACTAGTAAGCTTTCATTTTAATCTTTGAGAGGTAACCAGCCAGCGACAGACAACTATATTTATTGTCTCCAACAATAAGGTTTTATTAATTAATTCTGGGACCAAGTTTGAAGCTTCGCTAGTGTGTGGATCGAATATCCATTGGCGAGCCTTCCGATTAAGCGAGGGTAAGATACATATATATATATACATACGTCTACCGAATTATGGATTCTCCACAATCTCTGCTGAGTATCGAATCGAGGATGCCTAGGGGCAATTGTGATGAAGGAGACATGTGTGAGAATGAGTTTCTTCAGGCTAGACTCAGACAATTGTCGCTTGAAACCCAACCTCATGAATGCGTTAGAGATTTGATGTCTGTGTCTCAAGTTCGGACTTACATGGAAGAACAATACAACTCCCATGCTCCATTTACAGACATTCCTTATTTAACTACCATTGAATACTCTGATGACGAACTACGACTATGGACTTCGTTGATATCTGACTACAGAAATGCTGTGGCTCGAACTTCCGGGTATTCCAGCATCATGATATGGTCGGGAGTTCCACCGCCATTACGGGGATTAGCATGGAAATCGATGTGTGAAAGTTATTCGAGCACATTTGAGAGTCTGTACGATTCTTTGGCAGCAGAGTGGACACCTTTCATCAAGATCATTGGCCGTGATCTCAATCGTACGTTTCCGGAAATTAGCATGTTCAGACAAAAGGGTGGCGAGGGTCAGAATAGTCTTGGTAGAGTACTGAGAGCATATAGTGCTTATGACATGCAAGTAGGGTACTGCCAAGGGTTAACATTTCTTGCAGGACCTCTGCTTCTCCACATGAGTGATCGAGATGCGTTTTGCGTGTTGGTAAAACTGATGGAGGAGTATGATCTGCGATCCATGTTCACTGCTGACATGGCGGGACTGCAGCTGAGAATATATCAGTTCGAGGCTCTTTTGAAGACATATCTACCGGAGCTTGATGCTCATTTTGAGGCACTGGGAGTCAATTCTATCTATGCCTCACAGTGGTTTTTATCTTTTTTCGCAGTTACATGCCCTTTATCTATTCTAGTTCGCATTTATGATCTCATGTTCGCCGAGGGAGCAATTCCTACCATGATGAGAGTGGCGTTAGCAGTATTGAAACGGAACCAGACTGTTCTGTTAGACTGTGACGATGATGAACAGATTCTACAGCATCTACTGGGTCGAAATCTTTGGGACATGTATGGCTATGAAGCCGACATGTTAGTATCTGGAGTGAATGAGATTGGGCCTGAACTTTTAGATAAACTGAAGGCACTTGAGGTTGAGTATTCTGCCCAAAGCTATTTGAGTAGAAGCAAATCTCGGCGCCATGGTAAGAACAAACAAGATGTTTCGTCTTCGAAACGATTGTTCTCTGGCTTATCCAACTGGGTAGGTGGGACCTTGGGTTCAGGGTCTCAATTGCATATTTCAGGACAGGCTTCAGCCTCGAACGTTAGTGTAGCTACTGCTACCACTGTCAGTACTTGTACTACTGGAAGTGAGCTCACCAGATCCAACTCGGTTGGGTCGTACGTGTCAGATAGCTCAGATAAGTCGACAGCAGTAACATCAGTTACGTCTTATCAAAGCTCAAATCAGTCTGTTATTGATGAGATGCAGAGAAAGATGGAACAGTTGGAACAATCGTTGGTTGAATCAAGAAAGGCCCTGGAGGCTGAACGAAACCAACGTGCAGAAGAACAAGAGCTTGTTGTGAGATTTCTTAGGCGGATGGAGTTGAATCATGACGATGGAGATGAACCCGAGGAAAATCCAACGAATCAGTACCAGTCTGAGAGTGGTTCCAACAAAGTGGCCAAACTTCCGGTAGTTATTTCAACCGATGCTCCTTCGTTAGAAGCAGATATCGAACAATTGAGAGTTCGATTCGGATTGAGCTCTGGAATCAGTGGCTCGTCTATGGACATTACGACTACGACTACGACGACGACGACAGAAAAACCAGCTGGTGGGTGTGAGACCTGTGACAAGTACTTGATGGACTTGGCAGCCACAAGAATCAATGAGGCAATGGCTAAACAGGAAATTGATGAGTTGAAAGATCGTCTGTATAGTCTCGAAGGGTCAAAGACTGAACCTGCAAAGATAAATACCACTACACAATCGAAGCATAAGCCGAAGAAGTCTTGGGGAATGTGGTAGGTTTGTAGTTAATGAATGCATTTGAAGGACTCGGTTCAAAATGACAAGATAAAAAGATGATATTTGAAGGACACGATTCAATATGATATATGATAAAAAGATGAAATTGAAACGACGATACATTTGTCATGATATAAGCCAAAATTAATGAAAGGTCATGTAGGCCGTCAGCTGAAAATCATAGGACAGCCAGCTAAAAATCATGTAGGCCCGTGAGACGGGTTCAAACTGCCCCAATAGGACCAAGTGGCAGAGTGAAATAGGTGGTCTGAGGAAGCATGATACCAGCAGAACCAGCATAGAAGGCACAGGCTGCACAAATAACTGCAAAGGCACCACCAGCCTTTTGACAGTGCATTGCCTGGGTAGGTTTTAAGGTAGAAAGGAACTCGCCAAGAGCAAGGAAAAGGAAGGTCATGACAAGGGTACTAAGAGTGGCCAAGATAACAACATTTGTCTTCAAGGCAGCAATCAAGAAAACAAGCGATAGGAACCCCCATAGAATAAGGAAGATACCAATTGCAAAACTCAATGCCCTGGCATCCTCCTTATAAGCATCGGCCACTCCAAAGAATGGCAATAAGAAGGACGCGTATGCCAGCCAAAACGCACCATAAGACGTGTGGAGAGTAGCACCAAAAGTGTTTCCCACTCGGAATTCCCACATTCCAGCTGCAAATTGAGCAGCTCCGCCCATGAATACTGCCATACCAGCAATGGCATTGTCAGGGCCAACGCCCGCTGCAGGATCGGAGTGAGGTAATCCAGCACCACAGTGATAAAGACCAATGATAAAGGTGGTTATAGCGAAAGAAATCAGACCCAAAGGACCGGGATTACCAATCTTATAGAATGGTACATCACCGAACACCTGAGAGACCGTACCAGTGTGAGCATGGGGCGAGACTTGCTGATGCGGAACCGCAGATGCCTCATTAATCTGGTTGGCCTCTAGATGCTCAGGCACACGCTCGAATTCTTTTGAATTATCCGACATTGTTTTTTTATGATGTTATTGTTATAAATGTGAATTCGAATTGTGGGTCTTCACAGCTCACGCGCTCAATATACTTTGTACCTCCCCAGCGACATTGCATCAATTTATAGTTTGATTCAGTTGGCCCCACACACGTTCCCCTCATAATCTCAACCTTCTCATCTCAGTGGACGGACGGAGTGGTCAAACCTTGTATGGTAATTCGGCGATCGGTTAGCTCGTATCCCCGCTCCAGTTAGCAATTAAGCTGGTACTACCGATCTTGGAGACTACTGGCGTGAGAATGAGCCGGGGTTGTCGTACCACTGGGTATGCTGGTGACCCATAGATGGTCCACATGATTAAAATTGTATGGGTGAATCCACCCCCTCAGCCATCAGTGATCTGAATCAGCCAGGCTGCGGGCGAATGGAAAACTCCGGTTTTGGTTGGAGACAAGTAAATCTAGGAGGTGTGCCATGGCAGGGGAGCGGGAGTGCGACAAAGCTGAAAATGGAGACTATATGGAGGTTTATCATAACCAAAGATAGTTGTGAGTATGGCCGAAGTTTGGTTGCTCTACTGGGCTAGGTGCTAGTACGATCAAGGTGTGGTACGGTGTGGTACGGTGTAGTACGGTCAATCTATGGTACAATTAACCTGTGGTGCAACAAATCTGTAGTACAGTCAATCTATGGTACAATATATACAATGTAGTTGCCCTAGCACTGCTCCAGCACTTCACTGTACTAACTCTGCTATGGCTCTGGCTCAGAAGTAGCATTGTGCTGGCACTGGCTCAGAACTAGCACTGCCCTATACTAGCTCTGCACTACCACTAGGTAAACGCCTCAAAACGCCTCTACACGCATCTTGATGGCTCTTAGCCTTAATGTTGATGCTGGATCCGGTTAACCGTTTCCCCTAGGGTTAGGATTTACAATTAATATTCTATCTCGGTGGGCGTGGACTCCTGGAGTTTGTAGATCCGATATTTGCAGACGCGATTGAATGAAAATCGTGGGCCCTGTCTCAATGCCCATATCAGGCTAATCGGCCGGTGATAGATTTTACAAACCAAACGTCTCAAGGTCTACCAGAGCATGTAATCTGCATTTTATAGCAATTAATTGAAACGAATTGGAACTCAGCTTCTTGATTTGTGATCCTCAAACTTCTTTCTAGGCTTCAGTGCTCTCGGAGAGTGAGATGGCATGTTTTACTTTTTTTTTATAATTTTTGGGGGCGGGGGAGGGGTACCCCGCATTCCCCACCTGATATTAGATATCCGATAGTCCGAAAGTGAGGAAGTTCCGGGAGAGGCAGGGATTTAGGGAGGCTCTTGAAGGGGTATCTTATAGTAGTTCCTTGTGGCAGCTCCTTGTGGCAGCTCCTTATGGCGGTTCCTTATGGCGGTTCCTTGCAACGGTCCCTTGTGGCAGTCCCTTGTAATAGTTCCTTGTATCAATTAGGATTTAGGGAGGTCAGAGCAAACACGAAGGCTAACGGGCGAGGTGTAACAACGGGTCCAAGTAATGCGCTAGTTTAATGTTTCAGCATGACTTTGTCTGTAAAAGCAAACGATTTCATTCCGATCGTTACAAGATGACTGCATGACCAGGGGCTTGAGCGCTGTACTAACAAATAGTAGTGTCAAGCCCACAGCCGGATCTGTAGCCGGATCATAACCGGGCCATAACCGGGCCATAACCAAATCAAAATGAATCCAAATTGGATCCAAAATGGATCTAGTGATCAGGATTCTCGGACAGTGCGTCGAATGTGACCGACAAAACTTTCAAATACCTTTATATCCAACCCTTTGATCCACTTGACATTAATTCCCGATTCATCAACAGTCAACAGAAACTCATTGCGGGGCTCTGTGGGTTCACAACTAGAGCCTGTTTGGTCTGCGGCATGATTACCTGGTTGGCCCGGTTGATGGCTTGGTAGGCCACTGCTCTCAGTATAATCTTCAGCGTCAGCTTTTCCACTATCCGTTCTACTGGCGTTTCTCAGTTGTCTCCGATAGGATCTAGACCACACCTTGTCAGGAACGTTAATGACCCAACGTGTCAGAGTAGCCAGGGAGGTTGAATCTGCCTTGGCTGAATCAGTGGTACTTGGGTCGTCAGATTTAAGGGGTTCAGGGGGGACCAACGGGCGAGCCCATGGCATTATCTTCAGCATCTCTAATAAATTAAACGGCAATCGTAAATCCAGACGTTTAGTCGCTTGTTCCTCAATGGTGGAATCGAGTTTTCGTTTTGGCACCCGGTTAAACATGCCATCATCGGCTGCACTACTGTTCAAAGATTGGCTGTAGTTCGTTTGATTGCGCAATTCCAACGGGAATTGTACATATACTTCAGTAGGTGGAGGATTATACTGCCGCAGAGCGGAAGATTCGACTCTGGCATCTTCGTCCTGTGCAATTCGTACTGATTCAAAAGACCACGCAATGGCCCATCTACGTGTTTTGGCAGTTTTTGTAGGCTTGATCTCGTGAAGGGCATAATTATCAATATTCATCTGTCGCAACTTTTGTACAGCACTAACGATAGTACTGAGCTTACCAACCATGGTAGAGTACCAGCTAGCATAGATAGGAAGAAGCGGGTTTGTGACCGTACAGAATTGATCCTGTTTGGTGGAGATTTGGTGGCTTTCAGTGATCATTTGTAATACAAATGCCTGTTCTCCACCATCGGTGTATAATTCTGAGTCTTGCGCCACCAATGGATCTCTGCCTATTGATTCCGCCTTAAGAGCTTGCGATTTCTTAAAGTCTTCCACTCCATCATAAAATGGCGGATTGCAGATCGTGAAGTTGACCCTTACCGCTCGACGGAGTTCTTTGACGAGCGAACCTAATTCCTCGAATGGCTTTCGAATTGAGAGAATTGAATCACTTTTTTGTTTCAAGTATAATTGAATGCGATCATGTAGCTTGTTTTCACTGATCAGCTTGCGGCTATATTCAAGAGACGCCGGATTGATGTCTAATCCAAGAATGTTACCCTTTTGCTCCACATGGTCGGTGATCGCACATGCGAGTAGTGGATAAATACAGCTGGCTCCTACTCCAATATCAGCACATAGATGCCGAGGTTCTCCATCAACATCTACAGTCCGAGGCACTCCATCAACATCTACAGTCCGAGGCACTCCATCCACACCTGCAATTTGAGGGTCCTCATCAACACATACAGGAGGAGGGTCTCCGATCACCCTTTGATCCTCCCCATATGAGTTATTTAGGGTATTTGATATTCCAGCAATCCATACAACATAATCGAGACGATTAGCTATTCGTGGACACAAGTGTTGCCTTGAAAAGTGTACTGTCAACCCAAAATGATAATGTAGTAAGCACTCAGCAATCAAGAACGTTGCTTCGTTATTACTATGGTCGAATATCTCATGATCATAGAACTGTGCCAATTGGGGATAAGCCTGTACCAATGCAGCATAATCTGGTCTTGCAATTGACTCAACAACTTCGTCTAAACGCCCATTTAAACTCTCCGTTCTACACATGCCCACGCTGAGTCAGCTATCAGGGAGTCTAGCCTGATTCAAACCTTAATCTCAGCTTGTGGAGTACTAGTAAAAAGCTATTCCTCACAACAGCAAGGATTTCAAATCCTTCGGCATGATTGGCTGTTAACCCCCTCTTGCTTTATCTTTTATGTGCTTTGGAACCACATGAAGACCCTTCACTCAGGGCCCTATGCTGCAGTACGCCGCTTGAACAGTATCAGTTGAGAGAGGCACGAGTCTACAGTTGCTGCTGACAAGAACAACTGAGGAGAAGAACGGCTTAGAATTTGAGCACTGTTTGTTATAAAATAAACCCTGGACCCTGAGCACTAGTACTGAATCTTGAATACTGATCACAAAATCCTCAACCTACCATAAAAGCCCGAGTCTGAACCTGAACCTGAACCTGAACACTGTCCTTTAGCAGCTTCGCTCGCGTACCAATCTGTGAACTTTGTACTGTACACAGACACAGCCGTGCCATCTCAGGACTGCTGCTAACGTATGCGAATGGTGAGTGCTGGTCTGATTACGTCGTTTAATCGATCAATAGCTAGTTGTAGTAGTCGTAGATTGCAGCAGATGGGTAACACGGTGTCGACGGCAAACCCATTAGCGGTAGACGGTGTCGGTACCACCATTCCAAAGAGCTATCCTCTTCCAAGACCAACTAAGGCATCCAAGGAGAAGCTTGATCAACTGATCAAGGCAAATCATACTAGTTATGGAGTGTTGTTCAACCATCGAGTGTTTCATAACCACCTTGCGCATGCATTACCATCAGTATACTATCTAGGAGGTACTCCGGAGCAACTGACTAAGATCTATGAGGATAGTGCTCCCAGCCTAGTTCCTTGGGAAGAAAATAGCCCACAAGAAGTTACTGAAGATGACTGGGAACAATTTTTAGGAGATAAGAATTACGAAAGGGGGTTCTATGACTTTTTCACTGATCGAGTCGGTGATGCCAAGTTCGATTGGATAACAGTGGTCAAGCAACATCTTCAACAAAGTGATATATTTTTCAACAACTTGGTAGGAGGCTTACTTCACCCGGTGATTCACCTGGGTTATGCTTTGGAATTGAATAGTGAGGCCGTTGCAATTGAAGCATTGACTATGTGTGCTGTAGTGTCGGTTGATCTCGAGGTGGTGACAAGTACTTCGCCGTACAAGCCAGTCAAAGAGCGTACTACAAATGTTGCCGAGATTTTCGAAGAAGTTCGCCAGGATCCCAACTTCGACAATGCATTAAGCTTTCTTAAGGGAAGCCTTGATCCTGCAGTTCTCATTTCTGCCTTACCTGCACAATTCAGCTACTATAGGTCCCGGTTGGACGTTAGTGATGTGAAAGCGACGATCAAGGAATATCTTAAAGCATCAGCAGTACTGTTCACCTGTTCTCATAAGGATAATGACCCACAGCATGGGTTTGCAATGCTGCACCTTCTGACTTCGGCTTATGCACTATATGAGATTTCAGAGGCCCCAGCTGCTGCTGATTTGTTTACTGAAGCTCAATGGAGAGATTTAATTGCAAACACTTTCACTTTGGGGCTATCAGCATATATTGTGGAGAAAAGGCCAGTAGTCAAAAAAACTCGAGCAGATTTGGTCAAGATTGAGTCTCGAGAACAGGCTTGGAGCAACGCAGTTGAGCACACGTTGAATGGAGTCAAAAGTAGTGATCTTCATTTCTCAAAGGGAACTCGAGCTTTATTAGTATGTGAGCAACTGTTCCCTGAGGATGGTGACTTTTATGCCAAAGTAGCAGTTGAATGGGGCGAATACTTCAACAAGAATGGCTTTTCCACATTTTCACCGAATGCTTCTCTGGATGATACTGCCTAAGTTGAGTGCTGAATCCGAACTACTTCAAGTTAATGTTGAGTGTCTGATCTCTATCTTACTTTTCACAATTTGCTACTTTGCTCATAATGGCTCTCAAGTCTACGTATCTAACAGTCTTTATTAACTTATAATCTAACAACCGCAGAATACATCAATTGACTTCGGACAAATACTCACTCTTCCATCCTCCGTTGCCATCCTCCGTTATTCCCTCCTTAGCTATCAGCTTTGTCTCCTTCTAATAGACCGAGAGCGTGGGGGAAACGCGGGGGAATGTCCCCCACGAGAAATTACTAAGTGAGACTTGGAACGAAGATAAAAGAGTAGGGATTTGGCCAAGTTACATAGTACCGATCAATAAACTTGGAAACAAATTATAGTTGTCAGTACTTGTTTAAACATTCCCATGCTTCTCCAGAACAAAAATGTGGCCATCACAGGAGCCACTAGTGGTATTGGACGAGGAATAGCTCTGGGTATGGCTAAAGAAGGAGCCAATATCGCGGTTATTCACTTGGATAGTGAGAATGAGAAGAAGCTAGCAGAATCGTTAGCCCAGGAAATTAAGCAGATTCGCAACACTGACAACTCATTTGTGGCAATTGCTGGAGATGTATCTGATCCTGAGTCTGCTGTCAGCCTAGTTAAGACCACGGTTGAAGCATTTGGTAGTATTGACGTCATGGTAGCGAATGCAGGGATCTGTATCTATAAACCATTCATGGAGACATCTCAAAAGCTATATTATGATCATATTAAGATCAACTTGGATGGAGTTTACTTTATGGTTCAAGAAGCAGGCCGCCAAATGATTCAACAGGGCAAGGGCGGATCCATTATCACCACAGGGTCAGTACGATCGCTATCAGGCAATGGCTTTTTAGTCCCTTACACTGCATCTAAAGGAGGTGTACTATCTATTGCTCAGGCCGCAGCTTGTGAGTTGGGTAAACATAACATTCGTGTCAATTGTTTGTTACCAGGAGCCATCATGACCCCACTAAATGAAGCTCAATTGAGTGACGAAGAACGAGCAGAGGTCGTTAAGAGAATTCCTATGGAACGATTTGGATATCCAGAAGATTTGGCTGGTCCAGCGATCTTTTTAGCAAGTGACATGTCAAAATATGTCAACTCAGCAGAAATTTTAGTAGATGGGGGTTTACTAAGACATTTGGAGTAAGGGCGCTTGACGAACCAAAAGACCAAAGGAACCAAAGAATCAAAAGAGCCAGATAAACCAAACGAACCAAAAGAGCCAGATGAACCAAACAAAGTACTATAAAACATGAAACTATATGTATTCAGCTTATAAACATAGCTTCAATGCCAGATATTAACAATACTGATGTCAATGCTAGTTCTCATACTAGTATCATACTATTCTCATATTATTCTCATATTAGTCTTATACCAGTCTCATACCAGTCTCATACTAGTCTCAAACTATTCTCATACTGGTCTTATACTATTCTCATACTATGCTCATACTATTCTCATACTATGCTCATACTATTCTCATACTATGCTCATACTGTTCTCATACTATGCTCATACTATTCTTATAATAACCATCCTATAAATGTTAGCGTGATTCAATAAGAAATCTTCAAGAAACATTTCAGAAAAAAAATTATAAGGTAGCTTGGGTTTTTCCACATCGACGAAAATTATCTCGAGCCAAATGCACTCTTGTCATCATTCTGTTTCTTCTAACCACTTGTAGACTTACCAGTTGGTTTGCGGTACAGAAAAAGTTCAGCATCTGCTGCCGTCGAAAATTTATATTCGAGACTGCACCGCCGTGCGCCGGAGGACTGCTTTTATTTTACACTAGAGGTTAGGGTATGAAGAGGAGAGGGATTGACCAGCAGGAAGCCAGCAGCATCGCGTAGACAGCACCATATCAATAGTACGTGGATCATCAAAGAGAGTAGTGATGGTATGTTGTAAATAGTTTAGTACACCATGACAATTGCACTCAATCCGATTGCTGTTTCTTATACACCAATTTGTCTACCTTAACATCATCATCAATGCTACTGTAAATGTATAAATCACAGACCGAACCTTGAATATCCAAAAGACAAAAGCTCGGTACAGGTTCAGCAAGAACAGCATTATCTTTACTATCATCCTTAGTATCATCTCCTTCTCCTCCCTCTCCCTCTAATTCCTCTTCCTCTTCCCATCCATGATAAAACGCTCCCGTAGCACTGCCAGGATTGATAAAGAACTTGCCATCCATTTGATATGCTTCGACCCTATGAGTTCCACCCCAGATTAAAATATCCACATCCAATTGTCGAGCTACTATCAGTAATGCATCAGGATCACCATTTGGAATGACCGTATGTCCTGCTACAATGCCAATTTTAAGTTGATCGTGAATCACGACCTTATTTACTGGCAGTGTTGCATTAATATCGAACTCTCCCTTCACTGCAATATATTCCGAAGAAAGAGAAGTTAAATATTGAGTGGTAGGTGCATCTGTAATATTTCCAGTACTTATCACCTGTTTAACCTTGCCAGGGTTCAGCAATTTGCGGAACTTGCGGTTAGTTATCCATTGTTGACTATGTTAAGCCCTTCTCATAACATACCTTTGGTGGTAAATCCTAAACTGTTAGTACCTCAGAACCTACAAGATCTCAAAAATTGATATCATCGTTCACCGTTTCATATCCTTACCACTGCCCTGTCCGGAATATACAAATCTCCAATCGCCAGTATCAGCATCTTTGCCATCGTAATCACTTTCAAGGAGCCACAGCATATAAGTGTCGTTGAAATGTGCGGCGGTAGGACACAATCCAATGAAACTGGGGAAGAAGGTTGAAGTAGACGGGGGAGGTAGACAGCAGGGTGGCAAGATTGAAGTCGGCAAGCGATTGAAGTAGGCAAGCGATTGAAGTCGGCAATCAATTTAAGTAAACTTTCACGGTTGAATTCATAATTATACCTCTGTTGAATTATATGCTTTTTGTGCCTACCAGTCTAGACCGTTGAGGTTAGCTGACATTAGACAAGTTGAACAGCTCGATTTACATAATACATATATATTAGTGGGCCATTTTCATTTCGTATCTCCCTTAGACAGGCAAAGGAAACTGCTTAGCCCAAGCAGAAATCTCCGCCTTAATGGCAGTCAATTCAGCATCACCTTGAGTTACCTTAGCCTTGAAATCCTTAAGCTTATTAGCTTCAACTGGGAGAGACTTCTGGACTGAGTGTGCGTATTGAACAGCTCGGTCAATATACTCAACAATCTTAGCAAAGTCCTCCTCACCAAGACCACGGGTAGTCATGGCAGGAGCACCAATTCGTACACCACCAGGAACAAGAGCAGACTTGTCTCCCGGAATGGAGTTCTTGTTGAGAGCAATGTTAATAAGCTCACAAACGGTCTCAACTCGGGCACCATCGATACCCTTGTCTCTCAAATTAACCAAAACCATATGAGAATCAGTTCCATTAGATACAAGAGTGTATCCACGAGCCTTAAAAGCATGCTCAAGAGACTTTGCGTTTTTAAGAACAAGCTTCTGGTAGTCAATAAATTCTGGAGTAGCAGCCTGTTTAAGAGCAACCGCAAGAGCAGTGATGGTGTGGTTATGAGGACCACCCTGATGACCTGGGAAAACCGAGAAGTTGATTGGGCCTTCGAGGTCATACAGAACTTCCTTGCCAGTCTTAGGGTTGACCGATCTAACACCTCGTCGGAAGAAGATCATGGCACCACGGGGTCCACGCAACGACTTGTGGGTGGTGGTGGTGACAATGTCAGCATACTCAAAAGGTGAAGGAATCACACCAGCAGCAACCAGGCCAGAGATATGAGCCATATCTACAACAAGGTAAGCACCAACCTTGTCGGCAATTTCTCTCATTCTCTTGTAGTCAATCAGACGACAGTAGGCAGAAGTACCAGCCACCAGGACCTTAGGTCGATAAAGAACTGCAGTCTTCTCCAACATATCATAGTCGATGATACCAGTCTCCAGATTAACTCGGTAAGGCATAGTCTCGAAGTAAGTAGAAACAGCCGAGATCTTTCGAGTATCGGTCTGGTAACCGTGGGACAAGTGGCCTCCATGAGGAAGATCAAGACCCATCAATCGGTCGTGAGGCTTCATGATGGCCTGGTACACCTGAAGGTTGGCAGGAGATCCAGAGAGAGTCTGAACGTTGACACCCCATCGATCTGAAGTAACGTGGAAAGCAGACAAGGCTCGGTTCTGACACAAGGTCTCTATTCGATCAATGTGCTGGTTACCTCCGTAGTATCGAGCACCGGGATAGCCTTCAGAGTACTTATTACACATTGGCGATCCTAGAGCATCAAATACCGCTCGAGAAGTGAAGTTCTCAGAGGCAATCAGTACAATGGACTCTCTTTGACGAGAAATCTCATCCTTGACGATTCCATCAACCTCAGGATCAAAGTGAGCCAGGTTATCCTGAAGCAGGTTCTTGTGTGATTCTGACAAAGAGTAGGACATTTTGCGAGCAGGAGTGATTATTATTCCAGTACTAGAAAGGTTATGATCAATTTTGACCCGTTTGACAGCCTGAGCTGTTTCTGTTACTTGTTGTGAAGTAATGGTGGAAAATGCGCACTCACGCAGATTTTTGTAGATTTAGTCAGGTTGGTATGCTGCTCCCAGCAGGAGGATAAAAAAAAAAAAAAAAAAATTTCCACTAGAGAAAAAGCAACGTTTGTCCCTCCCTCGGTTCGTCACTTTCGACTAGTAGTAAGATTGATGCGATCACGTGCACAATGGTGTCTTGTAAGTTTATGCTTGTATGGTGAAGTACGGTAGGGTACCGAGAGATTATAGAAAAGTGGCGGCGGCGATTTGACCAATTAGAACGGCTGTCTGGTTAGAGGGGGAATAGTGGTGGATGGGTATGAAAATGTAGCCTACCAAGTTCAATCTATCGGAGATATATATGTTTTAAGAAGAAGGTCGAGATCGGTGTACCAGTGGCCCCGAGTCATTGGATCGATTGTGATATTGTACTCAGGGCTTAAGAGGTCCTGTGTTCATGGATGATTCCAAGATCTAGACGACCCGGGTGACTGTAGCAGTCCCGGGCCGGTACAGGGGACAAGTTAGAGATGACAAAATTAGTCCGGGGGGGAACCATAGCTTTCCCCCAAAAATGACCTAGTATGAAGCTAAGGAATAAAGGAAGAATAGCCAAAAGTATGTATGTGTATTTAGGACAGCTCTACAGAAGCACTTTTTCAATTGATCTACCACAACTGGGGTATCCCGCAGTAAAATGCGTGGTCAAGGGTAATGAGTGGATAGTTAACGTGACTATAGTCACATGATGGATTCTGAAAAATTCTAATTCCATACTAATTATTGGTCCAAATTAGTGCAGTTTGAAATATACTGATGTCACCAACTCCCAGAAGAATAAATTTCATGTTCTTTATGTCTATGTCTACTTTAATACTCAATTTGATTCATGGTTCCGTCCTTCCTGCCCTATCTTCTTGCCTCGCTCCTTCTCTCCTACTCCCCCACACTACACGGAAAAACCTCAATTACCCCAGTCTGTTGCCCGGACATGTCCGAGAACTCTCACTCCTCAGGTGAATCTCCATAAATTACCTCCGGTTTAGCCACGGACGGGGCACTCCGAAATCTAAGCAAAACAATCCTCAACACGGGCCGGGTATCTCCAGAGAGGGGCATTTCAAAGAATTTAGTATATATGAGACCACACTGCTCAATGTCGATTCAGTCGCTTAATTCAACTTTACCTCGCCATTTGTCTTCAAAGCCTTCGTTCAGAATTCCCCACTCAAGGATATTCACAATATCCAGCAAAATTCTCTTAGGCTCCTGGCAATACCGCTTGCTTGCTAAATATCAGCCGGCCCTTACTCGGCTAAGTCCGATCTGCATGAGCCGTGGACGTCCTCTTGCTAGAGCTCAAGCACTTGCTTCGCAGCTGAGTTTCGCAACTACTGACCAACATCAAACCAGACTAAATTACTCTACCGACACCAACAGCAACACAGCTTCAAACAACAAAATGACTACACAACCTCATGCTCTTACTATGATTCCGGGGCCCATCGAATTTGACGATGCGGTGCTCAAGGCCATGAGTCATCCTGCTCAGGCTCATACTGCCCCAGCTTTCATTGAGGTGTTCTCAGATACTCTTAAATGGACTCGAAATCTGTTTGCTTCTACTAGCTCTGGTGCCCAGCCCTTTGTGCTCGCTGGATCTGGTTCTCTTGGCTGGGATATTGTGGGTGCCAACTATATCGAGCCTGGCGACAACGCCCTGGTGCTCAATACTGGATATTTTTCCACTGCGTTTGCCGATGCGCTTAGTGTTTACGGCGCTAAGGTGGATCAGCTGAGTGCTCAAATTGGCGACCGACCAGCAAATGCCGAGATTGAGGCTGCTCTTAAGTCTAAGAAGTATAAGATTATCACCATTACTCATGTCGACACTTCGACTGGTGTCTTGTCAGATGTAAAGTCCATTGCTGCTCTGGTTAGATCTGTTTCCCCAGAAACCTTGATTATTGTCGATGGAGTGTGTTCTGTTGGCTCTGAGGAGCTTGAGTTTGATGCTTGGGATCTCGATTACGTTCTCACTGGATCTCAGAAGGCTATTGGAGCTCCTCCTGGTCTGTCGATCTCATTTGCTTCTGCTAGAGCTCTCAAGTCTATTGAGAACCGAAAGGTACCTGTTGCATCATATTTTGCTTCGCTGCCTCGATGGACCCCCATTATGAACGCGTACGAGACCCGAAAGCCTGCTTATTTTGCTACTCCTGCAGTTCAGAATGTTCATGCCCTGCACGCATCGTTAGCTCAATTCGCGACCTCTGTGGAGACTGTAAGACAGCGAATTGCTACTCATGCCAAGGTTTCTGACAGAGTTAAAGACAAGGTTGAGTCACTTGGACTCAAGACCGTTGCTGTTTCCCGACAGATTGGTGCTCATGGTATGACTGCCATTTATTTGCCATCTGGCGTCACCAACCCTGAACTGTTGCCTTTGCTACTCAAGAAGGGTGTTGTACTTGCTGGTGGAATTCACAAAGAAATTGCTACAAAGTATTTCCGACTAGGACATATGGGAATTTCAGTGACCAAGCCAGAATTGGGACATATTGATACTGCATTGAATGCAATTGAATCATCTCTGTCCGAGTTGGGTTACAAGCACTAAAGCATGTTGTGGTAGTAGTTAAATATCGACGAACAGAACATAGATTAACTACAGTTAATAAACAACAGATAATGTGAAGATTACTTGGGTCATTACTTGGAGCATTAATTTGTGTCATTAATTTGTGTCATTAATTTGTGTCATTAATTTGTGTCATTAATTTATATCATTGATTTATATCATTGATTTATATCATTGATTTGCATCATTACTTGTGGATCTTTGATTTGCCTGACTTGGCACTCGTAGCTCGCTTCTTCATTCGGTCAAAATCCTCCTCAGAAGGCTCAGATCGTGATTTTGTCTTGCCATTCTTCCGAGGCTTTTCGTTGTGAGAATACTTCTCTGCAATTGAATCCAGTACACTCTTTCGACCCTTCTGTCTGTTTTGAATTAGAAGCGCTAGACTATCCTCGCTTGCGGTGTCAGCTTTGGTTATCCCCAGTTCTTCGGCCATCTTCTCCGCTTCCTGTGCTTCTTTAGTAGCATTCGATCGTCTGGACTTTTTAGAAGACTCGCTGAGAGAATGTTTCTTAAAATGCTTGTAGGCTGCAGAAGATTTATCTGACACGTTATCCTTAATAATCCCGATGAATCGTTCTTCATCATCAGGAACCACAGAATGAGGTATCGACTCAAACACATAATCTAAATCACCTTTGCCTTGTTCGAATGCATCTAGAATATCATCGATTTCTTCCTGAGATCCTTGATATGCTTTTCGGTCCTCCTCCACCATGTCCTTTGAGATCCCAGCATTATAGAGCTCCGAAAACAATTCTGACAAGCTCTGTTCGTCGTCATCTCCACTGACATCTTCTACAGATCCTGTGCGATCATAACGAGCTCTCTTCTTGTCGTCGCTCAAGACTCCATACGCAAATACAATTTGTTGAAACCTGCCATGAAACTCCTCCTTTTCTTGTTCACTCTTGGCCTTGTCAGGATGATATTTGAGCGCTTGTAGTCTATAAGCTTTCTTGATAGACGCTATCGGAGCATCTTTACCTGATTTTATACCTAAAGTTTCGTATAGATCGAGGCCCTCAACATCAAAAGGTATGGTCATTTTGAGTACTTTCAAGTTGATCCTCAACTAGAATTACTGGTGTCAGGTTTAAATTAGCTATCGACAGATTTCAACCAGCTAACGAATGCTTCAATCAACTATTGGTGGTGACTTCAATCAAATATCGGCCATACGCGCGTCGTGAACTCGTCAATATATACGCCGCACCTTGACGGGATTTAAGAGGATTTGAAGACAGGAATGGAAGACAAGATTTAAAGACAGGAAACAGAGGAGACAGACGGCCCACAACTGTCCTTGTACAACTATTAAGGTCTCGACCTACAAGTGCGAGTACAAGTGTGACTGCAAGTACGACTAAGAAACAAGACCATGGTTTATTATTTCAATTCCACAGGCAGTTCCAATGAGTTTGTCCCTCCGGTGGTGTTATATATGGGAAAACATAAAGAAGAGAGTAGGTAAACAAGACTAGAAGAAGGATCTAATGCTCGAATTACATTGAGTCTTAACTGAAAATTGAGGCTCGACTGATAATTGAGTCAATACGCATGCTAAATGGTGTTCAAACGACGTGAGAGAGTGGTACTAACATCTAGATGAGGAGCTGATCAAGTACGGTCTTGATACAGATATATGGTAAGTAAATTCTTCAGCTGGATGATCGAGATATTTAAAAGTGTTGACATCACTCTTAGCAATTGATGACCAGCTCCTGACTAACTCCAGGTTTCATGTTGATAACTTGAGCTCTGCTCATGTGTACTTACGACTACCTGAGGGCTGGACCTTGGATACAATCCCTCAAGAAATATTAATTGACTGTGCTCAATTGACTAAAGCAAACTCTATCTCCGGAAACAAGAAGGACAATGTGACTGTGATTTATACTCCATGGAAGAATCTTCATAAGACAGGAGCTATGGTAGCTGGCCAAGTGGGATTCAAGAAAGAGAACGAGGTGAAGAAAATCTTTATCGATACTCGAATCAACGCAATCATAAATCGGTTGAATAAAACTAAGGAAGAACGATTCCCTGACCTACGGAAAGAACAGGCTGATTATATCAAATACATGCAGAGAACTGAAGCTGACCGACAGCGGCAACGAGCGAAGGAAGAGTTGGCATTAGCCCGAGAGCGAAAGCAACTTGCATATCAACGAGATCATGCTTATGATGATTTGTTCACTGAAGAAAATCTCAGGCATTCAGAAAACCAGGATCGAGGAGAGGATTGGGAAGATGATTTTATGTAGTAGTTTGTCCCATTCTGTGTGACCGCAGTTCACTGTTTGTAGACTTTTAATACAACTAACAACTAACAACTTTGGATATGAGTTCGATGCCTGGGTACGTGATAGTCATTGCTGCTGACTCTGATGAAGATACTGGTCAATAAATTACCTATTGCAGTGTAATGCTATATTCAATGTCTGTCGATGTTATACTCGTCCAGCAAAGTTACCCTTCTCACGCTGCTCGTCCCACTTCTCGGTCCAAGTAGTAGGGCACAGTGAGCTAAAGGTCTGGAAAAAGACTTGACATGGGGCAAAATCCTCACCCTTAGCCTTCACACACTTGTGATAGTCGACATAAGACTGCCAGCAGTGCTTGGTCTGGTTCTGGTGAGGAAATCGAGGGTCACCCTGGGCTGGTGTAGGCGTTAGTAAAGTCATTCATTGTGAAATTTCACCTCAGCTTTTCTAAAATCCTTCTAAGTGCCATTTAACTGCACATATCCAATCACTTACCTGTTCTGAGAGGAGTCTCGGCTTCCGACATCTTTAGTCTCTATTCTTAACGTCGTTCAATTTATAACAATTGGTCGTCAACTTGTAATACGTACAAAATGAAACCACTCAATAGTCCAAATCTTCAACCAATTTCGAATTTTTGATTGGCTAAATACGCAGGGCTGAAAAACTTAAGGAACTTAGCGCGGCTGCAGAAAATGTATGCGGCTGTGCGAGGCTCAAGAAATCGACAAATTTAGGGAAGGAAGCGAAAGCAGCGAAAGCAGCGAAAGCAGCAAAAGGCCTGCGAGAACTGGTAGTAAATTGAGTCGATTGACTTGAAAACCCTAAATAAGTCTATAAATTCGTCATATGGTGCTTTGATTTTTGTTACTGATATATCATTTTGGGTTGAAATGAAGCGGAGGTGTAAGTAAGCTTGGTTTCGGTTCTGCAGTGGTTAACTGAAGCTGCTTTAGGGTTTAGTATATGTGTTACCATCTTTGTATTTACAAATACTAACTTCAGCGGCTCTTAGTGCTCTTGCAGAGGCAAAGAAGAATAAATCTGATGAGTCCTCCACTCCGTTCACACCATTGAGCTCTGAGAGTTCAGACAATTCTGATTATGGTGATTTGAATAATAGCTTTGTCGATTCTGTAGGTCCACTGCCAAATGAGGTATCCGATATTTTTGAAATTGAAAAAGGCACAGTTGACAGAGAGATCTCAGAACCCAGTGGTAAACTATCTAATTTCACTCCCCGTGAAGGAGATAATTTCATACAATGTGAAGATGGATCACAAATCTTTGGTCTTGGCCTGTCCGAGTCACTTGTACTGTGTGGTCAATGTAGACTAGTAGTGGTGAAAGGTGGAGTTCAAATATTTGGAGCTATCCTTGGACCCAGTGAGAAAAGTTATAAAGTGAGTTCATTAGCCACAAGTTCATTCTTAGAACTGAACTGTGTTGATCTGCCACAATCTCACGTCCATGGTTCATCTGGCCTAGAGACTGTACAGGCCCTAGAAGGCATCCCAAATGGATCCAGCTTTTTATCGAGCTCTTTTGCTACAGTTGTCAAATTTAGCCCCTCATCAACGGGTTTGGAATCAATTGGGAATGTAGCGCCTCCGTTTAAAAATTTACACGTGGAATTCCGTCCAATGATTACAGGATCATTATCAACTCCTATTCTTAGGAACACTGCGGAATGGAACGATGTACGACATTCAATTCTCGCAACCTCCTTAGACCGAACGAATTGGGATACACCCGTCGTTCTTGTTTGTGGACCAAAATCAGCAGGCAAATCCTCCTTTTGTAAATTCCTAGCTAATTCGATCCTGTCTGGAGACAGTGTATTGGGGGTGCATTATCTCGAACTTGATCCCGGCCAACCTGAATATGGTCTGCCTGGAACTCTTTCTTTGCATCGAGCTGACTTGAACTTCAGTCCGTCTTATTCGAATCATCATGACATCACCCTTGCCACTCTGGTTAAGGCATTTGCATTTGGAGACATCTCTTCTAAAGATCAGCCTTCGCTCTATCTTCATTATGTTCGTGAACTAGTCGAAGTATACCGCCAGAGTCTATCGACGAGTCCTTCTGTGCTTATAGTCAACACCCCGGGTTGGACAAAAGGATTGGGATTGGAATTGTTGAGCAAAATTTCCGCTGAAGTCGAACCTACTAATGTGGTTTGTCTTGGATCTAAGGAATCTCAAGATCAGTTGGTTCCCACATTACAGCAAAGCATGCCGTTTGAGCCAAACTTCTCATTCTTGAGACTCCCTGAATCTGATCAATTTGCGGAAATAAGGTATTCAAAGTACTCTTCAGCAGAGCTTCGGACTCTTCAGATACTGACATATTTCCAAACAAATGGCTTCTCTCAACACTTGACTGAGGTGCCTCCCTATTTAGTTGATTACGGCCCAGACCGTGTAATCCAAGGAATTGGCATTCAGCATGGTGAGGGTATACTGGAAGAAGACTATTCGTCTTGTATCGATGCGGCGATTGTGGCGATTGTTAGTATTGATAATGATACTGAACTAGAATACCTATCATCTAGCGATTCTAGCGACAGGGAGCAACCCAGCGGTTCTGAAGGAGTACCTGCTCTTTCAAACCTACCTTCAGTTTTGCAATTGTCTTCTTCTGAATGCGTCGGTTATGCAATCGTTCAGTCAATAGACTTTCCAAATCGCCAATTAAGGCTCTTGACTCCTGTTGATACAACCAAGTTGAAAAATCGAAGGTTAATACTGGTAAGAGGACGACAGCAGTTACCAGTATGGGTTTTATGGAACCATAGACAGAGCTTTGAGAATGCCCCCTATTTATCGGCCGGAGGATTGGGTGCTGGGTCTACTGTCAGTAGAGTTAGGCGGAACATTCAAAGATTTAAACGATAGCAATAGCTCATAAACTATGCATAACTAACGATAATGAAATGTACTATATTGATGTTATATGAGCCCAGATCATCTGACCAGCTTTGTATATGTGGCGCGGCTTCTTCGTGTATATATATATATATATATATATATAAGCTAATTAGTAGCCAGATAGACAGGTTGTTACTTAGACATTGTGATCAGACTAGCGCAATGAACAATCGCTCTCAGCCAACTTGCTTCCATGTTCACTTATTTTAATTCTAGCGTGGGTGCCTATTTGTTACATTTGGCAACATCCAACCTTTTGTACACCAATGGACGAGTGTTTGGTTGCTCCTCAATAACGTTTAAATCAGCGTTTGATCCTACGGTGTTCAATCTTCCAGTGACTGTGGGGATTGGGATTGGGGCTTTACTCGTGTGGCTCTTACTACCAGAGTATATTCCTAACTATGAAACCATATCTAGTATTAGTCCGTTTGGATCATTTACCCCAATCATCGCCGGCGTATTCACAGGAGTTGGAACCCAACTAGGATCAGGATGTACCTCTGGCCATATGCTTTGCGGCCTCGCTCGAGGGTCAATTCGGTCGTTAGTTGCGACCATTACCTTTTCAGTTGTGGCAGTGTTGACCTCATATTTGTTTCAGACTGCACCATACTGTAAAGAGTCAGCTTGTCATACGTTACAGCATCCCTCCCATGAGGAAACGGTTCTATTGACAAGTATAACCGCAGTTGCAACTGTGTCGAATCTTTTTATTCGAAGAGTACTTGTTAAGGAGAGTAAGTTTTCACAGGCACTGTCTTCTTTATATTCCGGAGTACTATTCGCCCTTGGATTGTTGATTTCAGGATTAGCATCTCCAGCAAATACCCTGGGGTTTCTTGCGGTGATTCCACCAAAGTTCAATCCATCATTGTTGATGGTGGTGGCACTTGGAATCGTGCCAAATGCATTGGAGATTCTATTGAGAGGTTACAACTTACCGGCAGGAGCAGCAGTTTCGAAATTTGATTTGCCTACTAACAATGATATTACTGCTAAATTGATCGTAGGTAGTAGTTTATTTGGTATTGGATGGGGCTTATCAGGCATCTGTCCTGGTCCTGGAGTTGTCTCTGCAGTTTTGAATGGGACTGATGGGTTATTTTGGATTCTATCGTTCCTGGGCTCATACTATTTTGCTTCAACTCGCCTTAGTTAATGCACTAGGACCAGGCGGATGACACTTGGGTGGGCATTTTGATGATACTCGATTGAATATTAATGGACAAATCTACTCATGCTTGTATTAAATCTCTACTAAATCATATCTGCATCCATAATTGCTAATTTTTACTGTCCACTCCATCATTCTCACTCACATGCTCAGTAATCTTCAGAGGCGTTTGGTCACCTTAATTTTGGTGCGGCGATTGGTGATAAATTGATTCCTGTTTGCGACGGGCCATATTTGAACTACAGTAAGTAACTCAGCCTCGATCAGGAAAACAGTAAAGGTTGGTCCTGAAAGACAAAGAACTACTCAGGATGGAGGTTAACAGCAGGGCCGTAGTCCTACTGTTCCTGCTACTGTTCATGTTCTTTACTCCCCCTGGTTCGCCACCTCGGGTGGTTTCTCCAGACGAAAGATTAGATATCAAAGCATACATGCAGCGACAACAGCAGGAGCTCTATATCTTAGGAAACTCTACATGGAAATCTGGTTATAACAAACTAACTGGCATGAAAGAATACCCTGAAAATGCTGCATCCAAAGGATCGATTTTTCCAAAAGCTCTATACGAAAAGTCAGTGGATCTGTGGACGAAGGAGCCAGCTGAGCCAACTGAGCGTCCCGAGTCAGTTTCTGGGTTTGACCAACAGAAGTTAGGAGAGCGAGGATTCTTTGGTGGTGAAGATGAGGTTATGAATCCTCTAGAATTTGCATATTTTCATAATATTTCAGGTCTGGTAAGAGGTGGTTGGCATAGAATAGATGTTCCTTTAGTGCCGATTAATCTGACAGATCCTGAATTGCGCCCCAACAAGACATCACCAGTGCATTCAAACGATACCGCACAACGATTCCAGAACTCTCTCTATGCATTCGAACATGAGAGAGGTCTCGATGACGACTTTGGTCCTGAACAGAAGTCTGGGAATATGACAACACAGTTAGGGGACCTTAAAGTTTCGTTAAGTGAGTTCCCTGATGAAGTTCTTGAAGACGACAAGCCCAAGGCAAACGTATCGTTGGTCAACATAAATATGGATTTATACGAGTCCAATGGAGATATACACCATGGAGTTGCACTGACTGGACTTCATATCAAAGATAGCGGCAATTTTGTGGCCACGACCTCGTCTCTCAAATTCTCGGGGATCTATGCATTGCCTCATATGCTGATAAATGGAAAGCATTTCGAGGAGTCCAAATCACTGTTGTACAACAAGCTTAAGAAGCGCGTTCATACAGGTGATCCAGCTAACTGGATGGAATTGAATATAGAACTAGATGAATTTGAGAAAGCGAAGGATGAATCAAAGTCTTGTGAATTTGTGTTGTATGGACATGTGTATTCAGTTCAGGGTTACTCTATTGAAGACATGTCGGAGGTGGAATCTGAGTTAGCAGATCCCGAAGGAAGGCCACATAGACCGACGCCTTCTCTACGACTGGATATGATGGTATATTCCCCTGATTGTGGTCTATCTATTGCTTCTGAAGAGCCCTTAAAGGGTCAGAGATATCAGCAATTCTATATGCAAGTTAGAAGAGCCATAGTGATGGGTATTGCATTATTGTTGGGCCAGATCTTGATTATGGCTCTGCAGATGAAGGATACAAACACCCCATCAATGATCTCGGGCGTGTCCTTCTATACAGTTGGTATAATGGCAGTTATGGATGGGTCAATTTTCATGTCCGCTTTGGTAGCGTCCTTCTTAGAGGAAGTAAAGCTCTTATTTATGGCAGTTGTATTTGTTGCATTTGCGTTGACACTGCTATTTGAAATGAGATACATGGTACTCATTCAGAGGTCGCCGACATACGAGTCTATTGCTAATGCTCGAGCCCGGGAATCGATGGGAACCGATGGGCAAACCACGTTTGTTGCCAGGCCAGATGGAACAATTCTCAGTGACAGACCGAGTGGCACAGGAAGAAGTGAGAACGAAGGTACCACCGGAGGGTCTACTAATACTGACACGAACGGAGCCACCACTGAGGGAGACTCAGCAGGGAACCCACCTGGGAATCCAGATAGTGCTAACACCACTCGACCAGCTACTCCAATACCGGTTCCTCAGGACGAAATGCAGACAACGGGAATGGTATACTCCAGACTTTATTTCTTAATTCTTGGGTTCTTGATGCTGACGGTAACTGCAGTATCATGGCCATCACCATTTAGACAGATTTATGAATATGCTTTAGCATTGACTCTAGGGTCTCTGTGGATACCTCAGATCTACAAGAACGCACACCGAGGATCGCGACGGTCATTTCTATGGAAGTTTGTGATTGGAACTAGCATTATTCGGGTAACTCCACTTTTATATCTGTGTTTGAACACCAAGAATGTTCTTCATCACCGCTATGAGCCTACATTGGTTTTTGTTGTGGTGTTATGGCTGTGGGTACAGATCTGTTTGCTAGCAGCACAACAACTGTTAGGACCTAGATTCTTCCTTCCAAGGAAATATCGAAATATTTATGACTATCACCCGATTCTGACCGAGGATGACTTAGAGAGTGGATTGAGTTATGATGACTTCGGGGCTGACATTGTCAAAGATGATGGAGAGGACAAGGCGTCAGACACATCGAATTCAAGTGATTCAATTGGATCTGGAGATCCATTGTTATCATCATCGACCCGACGAACTGCTGCCGGATCTCATTCTCATCAAGCAACGGAGACGGCGGTTGATTCGGCGAATGGAGGTGCTACTAATACTGGACCTAAGGTGGATTGTGCTATCTGTATGAATCAAGTCCAATTGGTAGTAGTACCCAGATCTGGGGCCCAATTAATTGCATCTACTCCTGCCAATATTCTTGTTAGACGACGGTACATGGTCACTCCATGTCGTCATGTTTTCCATACCGAGTGTATGGAGCGATGGATGCGAACTCGATTACAGTGTCCAGTCTGTCGTAATCCACTACCACCTATTTAAGTCATGACCATCTGTACGGTATCACAAGGTATATAATATTCCATGCCAGACAATAACAACCAGCCTCCATTGAGATTGTATTTCAGTCAATCAGCTTAGATATTCTACTGAACTATTATGATCACTTTCAGGATCCAGCCATCATAACTTGACATACTACCCTATCTGGTCATTATATTATGACTATAACAACATGATAACGATAAACATAACACAATTTCAGTATATCACCCCCTCCAATCCCTTTTATCCCTCCAATCCATCCTCATTGCTCCTTCTTCCTTTCTGCACCCTCGGCTTCTTTGCATACCTCGATTAACCTCTTGTGGAAACGATCCTCCAGCACCCCACCTTAGCTCTCCACTGCCCACAAACTCCGTCCCACCGTATCATTAGTGTGATGATACCCTAACCCATATTCAGGGTGTTCAGGCGCTACCCCGCCCGCCTTTCCATAATTGAAAGGCACGAGACCAAGACAGGCCAGATTATGAAAGGTGGAAGGAAAAGAATAATAGAAGGAGCTGGTTGCACGATCGAAAGAAGGGCGAGGTAGAATAAGCTAGCAATACTAGGGGGTAGTGCTTAGCTAAATAGGTCACAATAGGTGACGTTGTCTTGTACACCAGTGGTTTGTTATACCTGATAAGCGCTGATAGGCAGAAAGTGCAGAAGTACTGCGACCCTAAAGGCGTTGATACGAAAGGGAGGAAAAGAGGAAAAGAGGAAGAGGGAAGGGAAGAGTTGTATCAACGAACGCCCAAGACAAAGAGAAGGATATACGAAGGAAGAAAGAGGAAGGGAGACCACAACGTTGAACTATCTTCAGCTGAGCTGAACCGAGAGTGACTGTGTATATATTTTGTGGTTCCAAGAAGCGCCTCATTGAGATTCTGGTGTGGTGACTACTAGATAACCGCCCCTTATTCTGGAGACACGACAAAGTTACGACGCAAGTTTGACAGACCAGTAGGTTGCGGCAAGCTTTTACAACCATATTATAGAGGCAGAGAGTTAAGAGGAGTATAACTACCACTGAGTGGCACTTGTGGAGTGGATAAGAGGGGACTCTATCAAGAGTGTCTAAACTTTCTTCTTCTTTTTGCTAGTGTTGTTGCAGCACCTTCGTGGTTGTGAGTGTTGTTCTCTGGATTTATAAGAGATCAACCCGATTCACTGACCCTATTATTCAAACCATTTGTGCTCGTTATAGTCCGGCTACTTGACAGTCGAAGGTGTCTAGTGGGATGGCTTCCCCAACTGCTATCTCAGTGTCTTCAGAGTTTGTAGCTCATGAACGAAACTCTCCCACATCAACTGCTACTCTAAGAAAAGTACCAAATCATCAGCGTCCCAGTTCAATACGAATAGGATCGTCTGAAACTCTATTCAATGATGGTGGTAGTGGTAGCGGAATACTCACATCTGGGACTACCAAAAACCCTTCGCTAGTGAACTCCGCTAACTCATCATCCCCACCATCACCAGTATCAGTCCCGGCAACCCCACCAGCGTCTCCTCCTCCTGCTATAAGTTCAAACGAAAATGGTTTCGCTGCAGTGACTGCAGCTACAGCTCTTGTTACTGCTTCTACGGTTGGCTCCTTACAGAAGGATACCGAAGTGGCTACACATAGTGGGCGTGCTTCACCTGCTGATATTAAACTCAATGGATCTTCAATTGTTCGACCGCCTTCTCCAAGTGAGAATGGCTCAACCAACCCTTTGCATTCTAGTCAGATTTCATATCTACCGGATGACCCAAGCATAGGACTTATAGATGCTACTATATTATCCCAGGCCGTTGACAGACATTACTCATCTCCGTTACCTGAGGTAGAAAAGGTGTTCCCATGGCTGCATGGGTTGCATCCTGAAAACATTAGCCAGCGAGCTTTTCTTGATCCTCATAAGCGCTATCGAGATCGAGTGGGCCTAACAAACTTAGATCTTTCATTCCTTACCACCGCTCAAAGTGACTCTGAGGACCCTACGTTGCGTCTACCAACTGGTATCAGGGGCCTTCTTATAGTTCGTGTTGGGGATGATGCTGGAGATTATGGTTCAATTGTAGGGTCAGTAAGGCCAGACGAGATATTGTGTGCTAGCGATGAAGTCGCTACTACCTTTCCTGAACACTCTGATACCCGACACACTACGAAGACCTCTAGCAATGAACAAGCTGACGATTCTGATCCTCAAGATCAATCTGTAACGTTACATGAACAAACTGGCGAATCTCATCTTAGCTCCTCGTTTGTAAAGCCTCCTAAAGAATTGGATGACACAGACTTGGAAATGACGGATTATTCATACCAGGATGACCTTGGTCCACAATTTTTATTTCTTGATCCTCCAGAAGGAATTTCGCTACGCAATTTTCAAATTCAGGTTGCAAAATATGCCCTCCTTTCTGACGTGGTTGTATACAACCCAAACCCCAAGGATTCACAATTGGCACGGTCTTTGAGCTTAAAGATCTCTGAGGCTCAGCGACGCTGTCGATCGGAACATCCATATCTTGAAGCTTACCGGACGTTTCTGCTGAACGATACAATGGATCATATAATTGCGCACGCCCCTCATATAGTCGCAGTACCACCGAAATCGATGGGGTTTGATGAGGACGAATTACGACTGAAGAATTGGGATTCGAATTTCCTATTCCATGAACGAGTGGAAATGACAATGATGTCATCTGCATCGCCAATAGATGATCAGGGGAGAATATGGCTGGGAAATTCCATGGACTTTGAGACATACGCTGAATACTTTAGAAATTATCGGAATCCTGCAACCAAACTTTCAACTCCTCCTCCTGATGATGAGCAGTTCAGAAACGCACAATCTCGGAATTGGGCCACTTTCATTGAGTGCTTTGATGGAGCTCAACTACCTGCCTGTGAGGTTTTAGACCAGTACATTTGCCAGGCGCAGGATTTGCTTGACAGGAAAGCTAACAAGTCAAAGGACAGTGGAAGCGATTCGACTGATGAGTTTTGTGGGTCTAATGAGACAGGTATTGAATCCGAAGAGTTTGGATTGAAACCACTGACTATTCAATTTCCATGCTCAGGATCTCTTTCATTGACATCGTGTACCGAGGAAGATTTTTACGCTATTGTGTCATTATGCAAGCTTCTTTATCTTCGCAGTCAAGTTAATTACAATGGCCAGCCTTCAGGGGTGCTATTGTATTGCCATGATGGTTATACTGAAACCTCATTACTAGCATTGGCCTATGTTATTTACTCTTCTGGCGTATCGGCTTCCCAAGCTTGGATAGATTTGCATTTTAAGTTTGGCCGTCCTTTCTTTGCATTTCCGATTGATGTGGTGATGCTACTTGCGCTGGAAAGCATTCTATTGGAGTTCTCTCCAGTCAAATGTCCAAAAATGTACAATGCAGGTGCAGGTGCAATTAATGACAAGGGCACGCTATCTCAAATATGTGCTTCAGACCCGTTTCAGCATTGCGATGAATGGTTTTCCAAACTGGATGGCTCACTGCCGTCTAGGATCTTACCTCATGTTTATCTGGGTTCACTCGTACATGCAGAGAATCCTAACATGTTAACGAAACTAGGAATTCGAAGACTTCTTAGTGTAGGAGAAAAGCTGAGTTGGCTAGAGACTTCAATTGCAGACAACGATGACCGAACTGAGTTCTCTGATCCTTGGGACGGCATCACTAAAGTACTTTATGTGGATAATGTGCAAGATGATGGAGTGGATGCTCTTATGAGCTCGTTGACATCTTGTCTCGACTTTCTGGATGAGGCTTATCAACTGCAAGAGCCAGTACTGGTGCACTGTCGAGTAGGAGTATCACGGTCTGCTACTGTATGCATTGCTGAAGTTATGAAACGTCTTGGAGTGGGACTGGCTCGAGCTTATTTATTTGTACGGGTCCGTCGACTCAATGTTATCATTCAGCCAAACCTGAGGTTCATGTATGAGCTTGTGAAATGGGAGGAAATGCATCGAAAGAGCGGAGAAGGTTGGCTACGAGAAGTAGACTGGCATATTTTATGTCGAGAAATTTCTCTTATTAACAAAGCATACATTTCGTGATTAGGTATTAGTTGATGTCATAGATATATATATATATATATAATGAGGATGATTGTGCTATTTGTCTCAAGTTCCCACAGGTTAGTACAGGTTAGGACTAGTAAGGACTAGTTGCGGGTCCATAATGTATAATGATAAGTAAAGTCTCCTTCCGTAACCTTAGATGGTAAATCTATTGGAATTGAATTGGTGTCCAAGTAATGTTTCAAATCTTGATCGCTCTGTCTAACCCATGGAGCTTTTGGTGGTGGAGCTTGTGATTCTGAGTAGTAAAGAAAATCAGAAAAAGAGGTGTCACAAATGATATCTTTAGAGCTCTGCACCTCAGTTAGTATAACACGTTTCGTCAGAAGATTATTGAGAGCAGTACTGTATAACTGTGCTCCACCAATCACATACAATCGCGACATATCTGGATATTTGGCCTTTGAAAGTTCGATGGCTGATTCCAATGAGTTGACAGCATGGACACCTTGAACACCATTAAATGCCTCTGGATTTCGAGTTATGATTAAATTAACTCTGTCCTTAAGTGGTCTGAATCTATCAGGAATGGATTCCCAAGTCTTTCGTCCCATAATTACAATTCCTCCAGTAGTCACCGCTTTGAAGAATTTCATATCACCTGCTAATCGCCATGGCAGTCCTCCATTCTTGCCTATACCCATCGAAGGCACCAATGCAGCCAAAACCAGAGTGAGGCAAGTCATGATCCAAAAGCACGTCGAACTCAGGCTCTAAATCGTTTATCGCTATTAGTGTCTAGCTACGTTACTATTCTCTATCTACGTTACTAGTTCCTGGCTACGCGGTAATGCCCTACTTCATTTCTACCGCCTCACAATTTATGCGCAGCCAGTCGACTCTTAGTATCTACGATCGCTACTCCTTCGATCGTTCACGCGTCCGGCCACGGCCACCGCCGAGGAGGTGATCATCATCGACATGACAACCCGATGATTGCTCGTACAGCAAAGTACATAGATCAAGTACGGGCCAAGTACAGAAGAAGTAGTTCAGGTGGGTAATATATCAAGATAAGATCAGAGATAATAAGTACTGATACCTGGAAAGTGTTCAAAATAATCAAGGTGATTGTCAACACGGGCCACTATCTTTATATGAAACATACTTTATCTAGAGTGAAAGATTCTGTCTGGTTATAGAATACTCCAGTGGTTTGTTTAGTTTTATTGGATCTAGATTATCTGGCAATGATTCTGGGACAGTTTACCAGGGGATTGAGGCCTCGGAGTTTCGTAATACTGGCAACACGAGCGACTCCAAGCTTATCGGTGCGATATTCCACAGATATCAAAACCCCAGCCACAAAGTCTCGTTGGTTTTACGCCACTGATATTCCAAAAGCACGCCCAGTTGCAACAAATACTTCAGAGAAGACGACCGTTGACGTCAAGGGCAAACAAGATAAGCAAGATGAGAAGAAGGATGACAAGGAGGAGAAGCAGCCCTCAAAGTTCATACCATTTAACGTTGCAGATTCAGCTCGACTTGAAAAGGAGTACCAGAATGACGGCCGTGGAAAGGATACAGAGATCCTGGTGAAGGAAGATGGATTGTTTAAAGTCAACCTTGATTCGATGGATATTAGTCCAGTCTATTGGGATGGGCCATCTTATGAAGTTCGACGAGGACTCTGGTTTTATCATAATTCTGGCAAGCCCTTCCCTTGTTCTGAGAAATTAACTGAAGAAATTGAGAGTCGATATAGACAGCTAATTTTTGAAGATACCAAAGGGAGTGGAAATCGAGTACAGAGTGAACGAGACAAGTCCAGTAGTGCCGATGAAGTAACTACATCAAGTGGCGACAAGGTAGAATCAACCGGAAATTCTGACAGTTCTGTGAATCCTGAATCTTCTACTGAAATGAATGCAGGCTCTTCTCCAATTAGTTTCAAGCTTGAGACGATGCCTGGAGAAATCAAGTTCAGCAAGGAATCGAGATCTACCGCTTGGATCAACTCTGACGAGTCAATGAGTTTGACAAATCTCACCTCCTTAGGGGGAACCAAAGTTATTCGAGGCTTTCACGACAAGAATGCTGAGAAAAATGAAAACGCGGCCACTGATGGTGATGATGTTGTTGAAAAGTCCAAAAAAGATGGAACTGTATCAACTTCATCTTCATCTAGCTCTGGATTTTCGTCCCTTTTCAATCTATCATCTGGAAACTCAAAGTCATCTACAGAAGCAGAAACTAACGGGAGCGATGATAAAAACAGTCGACTAATGGAACAAGAATATAATAGACCTGACAATTATAACCGGAAACCACAACTGGAACCACAACAGAACACTTCTCGTCCAGTTAAGCATTTGATTCTATGCGTGCACGGAATCGGCCAGAGGCTTGCACGCAAGATCGAATCCATAAACTTTGTCCACGATATTAATGTATTCCGGAAAACTCTAAAGGAAGTTTACGAAGACTCTGAAGAAATCCAAGCTTCACTCCATCCCGAATTTTTAAACAGCAGCAGTACAAAGGATAAGAGCGAGAAGAAGGAGAATGATCCCAGAAGACAGAACTCAGAAGTACAAGTATTGCCTGTATTGTGGCGAGATAGCGTGACTTTTGGGATGTCCTCCAGTGAAAAGACCATTCACCCTAAGGGGGTCACTCTTGAGGACGTCAGTGTCAAAGGGCTTATGACAATTCGTAATATTGTTGGAGATGTCATTCTAGACGTTCTTCTTTACAAGCAGCCCCAGTATAATAAGCAAATTATGGACGGTGTGAAATCGCAGATCAAGACCATCGTTACCAAGTTCAAGGAGAACAATCCAGATAACGACAATGAGGATCTGAAGATATCGTTAGTCGGGCATTCTTTGGGATCGGCTATTTGTTTTGACATGTTGGCAAGTGAAGAGCATATGAAGGATCTTGGATTTGAAATTGAAAATTTTTATGGAGTTGGTTCGCCTCAAGGTCTTTTCAAACTCATTGATTCTGAGTATATCACATCCGAGACTCTTCATATCAATGGATCATATTATAATATCTTCCATCCGTCCGATGCTGTGGCTTACAGAGTTGAGCCTTTGATTGAGAAGAAAGCAGCAGCAACGTCACCTGCACTAATTCCATTTACTAAGAAAGGATTTACTTCGCAGATTCAAGAACTCAGTGAACTCGGCCAAAGAATTACTCGTGGAGCTAGCTCGGCATGGTCTTCAGCAATCTCTTCATTCTCGTCTCAAACTGAAAAATCAATCCAAGATATTCTATCAGCCACCGTTGGTTCGACAGAGTCCAGCAAGAAGGTGCAGGATCAAATTCAGAACGAAGTGGAGAAAGGCAAGATGAGTCTGAGGGAGGAAGAAATTGAATCTAAAGAGACCGTGTACAAGTTGAAACAGCTGAACGTGACCGGGAGAGTAGACTATGAGCTACAAGAGGGTGTACTAGACATTTCGCTTATTGCTGCACTCGCATCACATGTTTCGTATTTCGAAAACTCTGACGTTGCGAACTTGGTGCTACGATCATTGTACAACCCAGAGTCATTGACAGTACGCAGGCAGAAGAGTGGTTAGATCAAAAATACTTAGATAGAGGAATGGCTAGATCATTTAGATTTCGACTTTACGATATTACGAATTGAGCAGTTAGAATGTTAATAGAATAGTATAAAAACGTAAATATACATTATGTACAAACAACGTTAACAAAACCAGTTAGACCCACAAGCATTATAAACAAAACAATTAAAGATTCATGCAACATTAGTAATAAGGGGATTACAATTCATCCTTTTCTCAAACTCTTTCCACAGCATCATTCTGGTCGTAGCTTTCGTACAACGAAAACAGCTATATCGCAATGTCCCACCTGTTGCCATTCCTTACTTCGGGTCATGGATTCCAAAAGTTTCATTAGAGTTTGCGATGTAGATAGACCACATCTTTCCAGCACAGATTTGAGCCAATCGATTTCTTCGTTAAACCATCGAAATCCCCAATCTCGACATTTATATCCTTCAAAGTTTGCCGAATAATCAATCCTTGCTCCAGGAATGGATTCTAAAATTGATTTCTGATCCTCAAAACTAGGAGTCATTGCTGGTTCAGGTAAAGTCGAAATCTCCTCACATACAAAACTGGTGATCAAATTGAGAGCAAGCAATTGATGTAGTCCCCTATCTAAACTGGGAACAATGTACTCTGAATAAAGCCTGAGAGAAGTTGGATAACATATAACCATCGCCCCTCCATATCTAAGCTCTGTGAATTGAGACTTAGCGAAGGCACTAAATCCAGGGATAGCATGGGAAGGGATTGGATGGATGTTAATAGCAAAATGGTTAGAAAATGGAGGCACAATCGGTCTTGTATAACCTGAGCGAGGCATGACACAGAACGTATGAAAGATCTGATCGCTGTACTTTTCTAATAGAGCGTCAGGAGAGGAGTCAACTGGCTCCAACAAGCTTTGATTAGTAGTGCCAGTGGAAGACTGTGTATCATGTTCTTGACTCACAGAGCCCAAATCCCCATAGGGAGACAATGGAGGAGATCTATAGGCATTAGAATCATCGGAACGAATGGAATCAGTGTAGTCAAAATAACTACGCACCTCAGTCGAAGGAGTGGCTAACATTTTTGGTTCGAAATATGAGTCGGCAAATGGTTTGGATTTAGTACTAGTAGCTGGAGCAGTACTTGGTCGGTCCAGATCGATGTTTTTAGATCTCAGCTGAGCCCATTCTTCTCCTTCGAAGATATGAGAGCTGGTACGCTGTAGAGCTCCTGTAATTGCATCAGGTACCAATGAACCACTGTGTCTATGAGATCCAGCAGCAGTGGCTCCAAACCGTGGAGTGCTGGGTGTCGAATCGGAAAGGACCGAGAACATTGAGGCTGGTCGATGATAAGGGATGACATGAGAGATCTGAGCCTGAACGGGAAAAGAATGAGAGTGACGTCGATGGTAATAATCCAGTAGTCTCGGAATGGCGTATTTATGCGTAGTGTCGGAGGAAGAACATATAGAAACTATTCTTAAGCAAGGGTCATTAGCAGGGTCATAAGGTCTCGCAGTTGACTCCTCAGACTTCTCCAGAAGAACTGTTATAGCATTTGCCATGACACTAGAGTCATCGACATCTTTATTTATAGCAGAGATGACTGCGGTAGGAGATGCAGCACCGATTGTGGTATCAGAAGTAAGTGAGGCACGATCCACCACCAAGTTACCAATGTCAATGGTCAGCACTTGGCTTTTATGATTAGGAGCCCCAGCCATCTTAAAGGGGTTATATCCATTCAAAGGACATCAACCTGTCGAAACTCTAATACTTGCTTCTGTACACCTGGTTCCGTACTTCAGCAGTTTAGTTGAACCTCGTTGGTCCGTACTCTGGTGGCTTAGTTGAGTTGAGCCCTTTGGTCCCGCGTTCCGTTGGTTCCGTTGGTCCCGTAGACCCTGAGTCTCTTCCCCTTCGTCTTTCACTGTTTGTAACTGCGGCTGCCCGGCTCTGTTTTACAACTGCAACTGCACCTGTCCGTCGTCGCTGAGGTTGAAGCTCTCAATATTTCGAAGCTAGCCAGCCTATAAGTATCAACAAAAACGTCGGTGCCAATTTAACCTACCTTGACAGCCCCTGAGGCGTATTACACAATACTTATTCTTTTTTGCCCTCTTTTTTTCCCTTCTTTTTTTCCTTCCCCCGGTCTCAACTCCCTTTGGTCGCTACAGGCTTGGCTTCCAGATCAGCGCCCTTCACGCAGATTATATTGGTGATCCGTAACGATCACCCAAATTGTAAGCAACCGGAAGCAGGGTGAGTAAAAAAGTTTTACCCCATGCAGCCTAAACTGGGTGGAAATACGGCTGGACTGGAGCATCTCAAGGTAGGAAAGTCTCAGGCAAGAACAATACTGCGATGATGAAGGCGGTTCTTACCCTTTTGCAACCCTATCTAGGTAAGTTCCTCTATCCCCCTGGTCTTATGTTTGCTCATTGACATCTGTAGCGTCGGTAGCGTCGGTACCATCTGTACCGGCACCATCTGTACCGTCCGTACCCTTCTAGGTTCTCTGCAGCCAATCGGTTGGTACCACTGCTGGCTGACCGGGGGCATGCGAATATCTCAGCGGGCAGTGGGCAGCGAGTGGGCTTAGAAGTGGTGGCGAAGTGGGCTGGGAGGAGGTGATTTTTAATGGTGGTCTCAGTACAGGGTAGCAAACGAGACAAGCATGCAGCTATGGTAGCATTCAAGCAGGTGGCAATTGATAGCGAGGTCGGGCATCTACAGAAACCGTATACGATTGTTTAATGTAACTATCCCGCATGCCTGATTTGAGCAGTAACACCACTGTGATCGTAGGGCATTGTAGCAATTGACGTGGAGAACTGAATACTCAACTGAATCAAGTTGTCTAGTTGCTCTCAGGCGGTCTACAGTTGCAGGGGCTAAACATTCCACGCCCATTGCAGATACCAACTTCAATAGAGTCAGCTCATGACAACTCATAACAGACAACACTAGCTTACACCGTACTGCGTGATTGCCCACGAGGAGGTCTACAGGAAGCCCACCGCGAGCCTATTGTGAGCTATGGGGTTTGAGTCTGCAGGACCTGCGGGAAGAATTAAGTTTGAAGACTACAATGTGGAGGCGGAATGTGGAGGCGGGACGAGGTGATTGTGGTCCAAGCGTGCAGAATAAGGTTAGTGCCAATTAAAGATGGCGTTAGAGATGACATTAGAGATGACATTAGAGATCGAGCCATCGCTTGAGTGAATGATCACCATTTCGATCTTGATAAGATAAGGCATGTTGATCTGGCTAGTGGTGTTACTAGTGGTGCTACCAGTGGTGGTACTACTTACAGACGGGTACTCGATTGAACAGAAGGTGGGCAATAGTTCCCTTGTGATTGAACTCTATCAGTTCTGTCTTGCCTGCATTCTTGTCTAAGCCACTGAAATGAGCTCTTAGTTCGGAGATTATCCGTTTACCCACGACACACTCATTATCATGCCATACAGTGCAGGAGGTGATTAAAGCTGGATCGCCAATGGGTTGATAATCAGGGTAGTAAAGCATCTGTACGTAAATTAAATTAGGAACTACCAGGTAAGTTAACAGGTGAGATGATTAACCCATAAGATGATTAGTTGACTAGCTCTGAGTTAATTGACTGAATATGGGTTATCTTGTTACCATTAGAATTAACTCTTGGCAATGCCCACCACTTCACATTTGTTCAGCACCTGTCTCAGTCAAAACTCAGGCGGCGGCTAAAGAATCCAAAATTTAACTCAAGTTGGGGGTGTAGGATACAAAGGATTAAGGCCAAGTGAGGATAAGGAATTGAGGCAATGTGGGATGAAATTGATGCGAATTGGGCTGGTGAATCAGGGTTTCCATAGCTTATATGGCAGAAGCCGGGATCGGAACGAGTTGATTCCGTGATGCTGCTTGACTCCGATAGACGTCTAGCGCGTCACCAATTCTCAGCTCCTCGGCTAGGAAAATAACCAAAGCCAATATCCGAGGACTTTCAAGTTCAGGTGCCCAGAGGGACAATTATAGCAAATCATCCAAGGACTTTTCGGAATCCTTCTTAATAAGATCAAACATGCCAGCAGGCATCACTGGCTTACCATCAGAACCCTTAACATAACGAAATGGCATCTCAGTAGATTCGTTCTTGTTGAATCGAAGCTCTGGAAAGTCAATGAATTCAATCTCATCCAACTGTTTCTGTTGGTCACTGACAATTTTACTAACTCGGACTGCTGTGTCGGTGGTCATCTGTACTGATCCCAATTGACGTCCTTCAAACCCTTTACGTCTCAATTCCCCGGTTCGGTCCCTTGGAGGATGGTCTCCTAGAATGCCTCCGAACAAAAGGTAGTCAAACTTGGAATTGTCTTGAGGAGTCAGCGTTTCTGGGGCGGAGGGGTCAAGTAGGCATACTCGAGACTTGTCAAACGCTGGGTCAATTTGTCCAAATTCTAGAATATCTTTGTGGGTATATTGAATTTCAGCTTCAACTAGTTCTTTAGGAACCTCTGCTCCTTCTGGTACTCCGCTTAACCAGAGTCTTCCTTTGCCTACTTCTTTAGCAATCGTCAAGTATTCTAAACGCACCCATTCTGAGAACCCTTCCTCCATATGTTCAATTATAAATATTGGAGCCATTGTACAGAGCTAGAGTCAACTAACCACGATCCTTACTGTTCCTTGTTACCCTGCTAGTGAAAGCTAAACACTGTCCTTACTGTTCCTTACTCCCGTGCTTAGGTCAAGCTCTTGACCGTCGTATCTGATTTTTATCTCAAAATTATTATCATTCGCTTAGCTCATCCAGGTGTACTGGATTATGTCAGCAGATACATTTATTCCACTGCTAATAATGCTGACGCGTTCAAGAATATACACAATGTCTGAACAGGATCAATTAGATGTAAGTAAGAGATTAAGTGAATTACGGTGCTTGAGCATCATTAATGGTATTTTTAAGCGTTTGAGTTCCACTCATTATCGCATCTTTTTCTCACTGTTCTAACATGTAGCATCTTCATGCCTCTATTTGGGCAATGGTAGACCGGATCACTGAGGAAACTTGTAAAGAGAGAGGGGTCGAGGTAACATCACAATTCGTCTCATCTTTAGCGGATTTGGTATTTGACCAAGCCAGTAAGTACAGAAGGTTAATGTGTATAAACATCTGGGTAAACTTGTGGACTATTATATCTCCAATTGCACTCTTTACTGACCACAGTTCGACTAGGTGCCGACTTAGAGGGATTCGCTAGGTAAGTATCTATTGACGTGATTACTGGAAGACTCCTTACTAACTACAGACTTGCCAAGCGAAAAACGGTGAATTCTAGTGATGTTCTCATGGTAAGCCGTCGAAACCCTGGTTTAGACGAAGTAATGAGGGATTTCGTTACCACCCTTCAAGAGGAAATATATGACACTGATGGTTCTAGCTCTTAGTGCCAGGTTTGATCTTATGAATCCAATATGATCCAGACTTAACTAATTTTGGATCACACTTATAACCATTGAGGCAAAACTCGATCTTTTTCTGGTCTCTACTGATGGCATTGTTCCGGTCTCTACTAATCACTTTACTTCTGGTGTCTATTAATCACATTGATATATATACCCACCCCTTTTTCAGTTGTAACTGTTTATTTATTGTGAGGTAGTATAGTTAAGCCTCTGAAAACTATATAAAACTAACTTATTGCTAGCCTTTCTGTTCTTTCTCCTGGTTCTTCAACGTAGCATGTTGTATCTTCACTCACAATCATTCATCCGTCTAGTTCAAATGTCAGTATCACGTGATATGCAACTGCACGGCTTTCGCAGATTTTTTCAAACTATATGAAATTTGTGCGATTTTTTGTCGTGGTTACACAGTGTGAGAGGTGGTGTAATAGTGGTAGAGCTCGAGGTTTACAACACAAGAATGCGTGCTTGGAGACCACTAAAGCTGCTCCAAGTGTCGCTGAATTCTAAGGCATTTCTGCCTGCCAGAATTCAGCTACGATTCAATAGTACTTCATCTTCGGCCCCTACTGACAAAGTAACATCGCATCCTCGAACGGACCGGGTAGGACCTTTGGAGCTTCGGTTACAGAAGCTAGTAGCTGAATATGAGAAATTCAACAATATAAACTCCGCAGGATCCGGTGAGTCGTCGGAAAATGTTGTTGAATACAATTCTCCCGAACACACCAGTCCCGAGTTGGACAGGCTTCGAGTTGTTCCTCTTCAACGATCGTTTTATATGAGTCTGCCAGCTCATGAAGAGTTTATCAGAAAGCTTAACAACCTTCAATATCAAAATCAAACCATCCCCAGATTGCCTAGACACGAGGTTGAAATACCCAAATGGCTATCGATGAAGGAATATAAGGACATGATTGGAGAACAGCGATTCAAGCCAAGATTCTATCGAGAACTGATTACTATACTTACTGATCTCGCATTGATGGATCCTCAGCTCGCATCCAGTTCAGTACATGATACAATCACTCGATTTGCGTCGCTACAATCTGACTTTGTCGTAGATAGAAAGCCCAAGACTCTTGACGAGCTTGGAAGAGCAACCGCCATCGGACGCCGAAAGTCTTCTTCTGCTCGAATTCATCTTGTCAAGGGTAGTGGTCTGGCGCTAGTTAATGGAGTACCTTTAGATGAATATTTTGAGCGACCTTCAGACAGGGCTCGTATTCTCTACCCTTTGCAAGTTGTCAATGGTGAAGGAGACTACAATGTATTTGCCACAGTCATTGGAGGTGGAAAAACTGGCCAAGCAAGTGCAGTGTCTCATGGGATTGCTGGAGCATTGGTGATTCATAACCCATTGCTTGTTCCTAGATTGGCTAAGGCAGAGTGCCTGAAGCGTGACCCCAGAGTCAAGGAGCGAAAGAAGCCTGGTAAACCTAAGGCTAGAAAATCATACACCTGGGTCAAGCGATGAACTGTATATATTACGAATCACTTTTAAATCAATGCATCAGCTATGTAGCCCTGAACACTTTGATCCTTTTTTCACTGTAGCCATGGAATTGTAAATAAACATTCATAATTGAACCTTTCAAGTCGTAAACAATAAGCTTCCACTATATATACTACCACTCCATCGCCAGGCTCGAAAGTAGCCGGCGATCGGAGCCTACCCCGGCCAAACCCGCCGAAAGCTCTGGTTCACCAATTCTCACTGTTTTCTCAACTCACCAGTCACTCAACAATGGCCAGAGGACTAGCATTCTTTCTCCAGCAATCTCAGGCTCGTAGTCTGTGGCGATATGCTATGAGAAGTGCATACCTAGTGAAGGATCCTAGCTTTCGTAGTGAACTAGTGCAGTGGGCGAGACAAGAATTTGACCAGCATAGAGAAGAGACAGATCCAGTAAGTGAATTGTGGATATACCGGTTGGATTGATTAAAACTAACCTGAAGGAACGAATGAGATATCTAATTTCAACTGGAACCAAACAAATCAGAGATCTTGTCGAACAGCTTCCACGATAACTCGATTTCGAATGAAAACGTGGCTTAACAATGTTGGAGGGTAATGGATAAGATTTAAAACAACTCAACTGCGAGGCACCATGGTTTAATATCTATACACAATTGGGTAAATATCGCTAGTTACAAACTATCCGTTTCTGATCATTGTCAAGGACCTATCTCGCGAAACCTCAATCCTGTCTATTAGATCTTCTAGAAGCTGGGTAGAAATTCCGTGTTCTTGGGTCCATGGATTCAACACGTTAGTCAAATCTCTATACCGATTGTTGCGACTATTCTTGATTTCAAGTGCCGTGCTCTTTGCTCCTCCGACAAACTCATCTACCTTTACCTTTAATGCTTCTACTGCTGGTAAATTGGACTTAACTTGACTCTTTAGAGACTTCAGTCTAGTCAAATAGCCTGTGATTATCTGACAGGTCTCTAAAATGGTGAATGAGTGATGGAAATATTGCCATTGGGGTTCCTTTTCTGGTTCGTTAGCATATTGACCAATGTCCTTCAACTTCTGACCAATAGCTGTATACGAATCGGGATCCTCTTTCTTTTGAGCACTTTTAGCCAGCACTACGACAAGCTGGAGAGCCCATATTTCAACGGAAGTAAACTCACTGGCTCCATCAATCCCAGTACTAGAGCTACTTATCAACAATTCGAGAGTTTCAACTAGTTGGCTTAAGTCCTCCTCGGCAGGAATCAACCTTCGTACAATCTTTTCACGGATAACGAAAGCCTTTACCCAAGTCGATTGTTGAACAGGACCAATTGACAGCTCTTGATCTAGACTCTTTTCATTCTCTGGACGGCAATTCCACATGGACACAAAATCTCGATTATCGACAAGCTCCAAATCTTGAGTTTCCACAGTTTCAACCATCTTCGTATTGACTGGTTCAGAGTAGAACCGATCCACCTTTACGGATTCCAAATCGCGAAGTGATCTTGACAGACTATGTTTCATCTTGTAATGCAAGTCCATAAACCCTTCAATCTGAGTGTACGCACCTCGGTATGCGTATTTGATATAGTTAGTGAAGTCTGATGCTTGTCTGTATACATCTTCGCTGCTGCGAATGATTTTGCGGTCAGGATACAGTGACGACAATCTGGTCAAAACTGTATATGACAGCGTTTCCAATTGCATGGTTTTTAGTGATAGGCTGTCATAATGGCCCTTAGCAATCGAGAACGCACCTAGCAAAATGTATAACCTAACCAGCCACAATCGAACGTAGAATTGATGAGGGTCTGCTCTAGCTGCAGTTTCTAACAGCGCAACTGCCTTGTATAGAGCCAAATGATCAGATTCTCGGCTGCTTAAGATGGCAGATGATGCCAAAAGTAGGAAATCATCACCGGGGTGATAATCTTTTGGGTCTTTATCTTTGAGAAAGCATACACTATCGTGGTAAGATTTGATGTTCTCGCCAACGGTGGAAACGAGCTTGTTCTTGGGTAATAACAAATGACGCATTTTGGCAATGTTAACTTGCCAATTTAGCCCGGATAGGTCGGTATTCTGACGTAGGTCCTTATTCTCACACAGCCAGTCCAGGAGTTTCTCGCGATCAAAGTCTTCCCTGGTAACATACCCCGCCAGGTCGTCAATCACCGCTCTTTTGGTACCAAACTGTTCAAAGTACTTAACAACGTTATCATACAGTGATAGCTGGTCTGATATTGAACTAAGTTTGACAAGAGCTAGAGAACTGTTCCGTGTGCGTGCAGGAAATGATGAGATACATTTTTCAATCTCCTCAAGGTATTTACCATCCAACTTACTGGCAGCTTGGATCATATTATCCCAATGGAGCCAATTAGTAGCCTCTACATTCGGTTCCTTCAAGATCGCATCTCGGCATACATCGTAAAGATCTTTATAGAGCTTCTCTTCTCGTAGAGTGTCTACAAGAAGAACCTGTAAGTCCAAACTGTGCCATCGAGCCGATATCTCCTCTGATCTTAGATAATCTCGTAAAGCTTCACCGCCATTTGGTCCCATCTTTAAAGACAGTGCGTGAACATACACTTCCTGAGCAGACTTATAAGGCCGGACCTTTTCCAGCATTCTCTGAGCAAGCATTGGTAATAACTTCTTTTCTGACTCGGAAAGAACCTGTTTATGATGAGCCAGGTACATATGAAACACTGCTCTGAACGCTGAGTTTCGGTCAGCTCCAGACGACCTTTGATGAGCCATGGATACCTTGACCAGTCCCTTAATATATCCCATATCTACCATGACATCAAACCATAGTTCGACAATCTCGGCATTCTGGGGGGCTCGTCGGTTGGCTGCTTCGAACAGCGAATTCAAGTCCTCTACCAAGTTAAGGTCTTGGAAAACTTGAACAAGCAATTGAAGAACATGAATATTTGTCACTCCTGTTCCAGATACTCGTCGAGCGATCTCTAAGCTTCGTTCCTTCTTGTCTTGTTTTAGTAGCACTAGACTCTGTAGAGCTAAGTAGTAGCCATTATCAGGAGATTTTTTCAATTCCTTCGAGATTTTGACTTGTGCTTGTTTGTAACCGCCATTGTTAATAGTATTCCACAATGATCGCAATTCCCTGGATTCCTTAGACATTTTAAACCCCTTTTCATCAAGTTAAAGAATGAATTGTGACTGAATTGGCCCAATCAAACACTCACTCCTGCCACTCTCTCGCTGCGTACTTCTCGTATAGATTTTTGGGCTGCCAACGAAGTTGATATCCACGCAGCCGCGTAACGAGCGGCGTTTGTTGCCTGCGGCTGTTTCATTTTCATTTTCGAATTTTTTTTTTTTTTTTTTTTTTTTATCACATCGAAATTATAAGATCTCATTTGAAGCTGAGTGGTACAGACAGCCAATCGTTCCAAGAGCAATCAAATATCGGTTGTAACAGGTAACCTTGTGTTTGTGGAATCAAAAACTAAACTAGCTCATTGCGCCGCAGTTTGTGCAAAAGTATTGCGACTGTTAACCATCCAAGTTTGGCTTACTGAGAGTAACTACTTTTCTGTTGATATTTGATATATTTTAACTTCGCATCCTTCCTAATTGCAACTCGAAACAAGCATATAATGTCTTCTGTTTATAAGGCATTAACTAAGTCCAAAGAGGATGGTTTGGACAATTCTGAAGGACCTAAGAACCGCCAGCGAGTACTACTGATCTGTTCTCGAGGAATCAACGCCCGTCATCGTCATATGATTAATGATCTCAGTGTTATGATGCCTCATGCCCGTAAAGAATCCAAATTCGACACAAAATCTAAGCTTTACAATCTTAATGAGATTGCTGAGCTCTATAATTGCAACAATGTGTTTTATTTTGAAGCTCGCAAGCATACTGACCTGTACCTGTGGATCTCCAAGGCTCCTAATGGACCGACCGCAAAATTCCATGTTCAAAATATTCACACCATGAGTGAACTCAATTTTACTGGCAACTGTCTAAAGGGATCACGACCAATTGTATCGTTTGACTCTTCCTTTGATGAAACACCACACAATCGACTGGTAAAGGAATTGTTGGCTCATACTCTTGGAGTTCCACCTAAGGCACGAAAATCAAAGCCATTTGTTGATCACGTAGTGACTTTGGCCATTGTGGACGACAAAATTTGGTTCCGAAATTATCAAATCTCAGAAGCCCGTAATGAAGACAAGTCTAAATCTCAGACTGAATTAGAGCTGGTAGAGATTGGACCTCGGTTTGTTTTGACTTTAATCACTATTTTGGAAGGGTCTTTTGGTGGACCAGTCATTTACGAGAATAAGGAGTTTGTTTCTCCAAACTTTGTACGTGCTCAACAGAAGGCTCAACAGGCTGCTCAAGCTAAATCTCGGTCTGATGCTGCTGTTCAGCGCAGGCTCAAGAAACGAGACAATGTTTTAGGACCAGATCCCCTATCAGAGAGCGTTCTTTTCAAGTGAAGCAAAAATGATTAGGAGAAAGCAATATTTAATTTACAATGCCACATCTCCTACAAACCAAATACAAATGATAATGTATCTCAATGTACAGGCTTCATTCTATCTACTTTTTGACTATTTAGTGCTTGGCAGGAGTCTCCGTGGTCTCATGCTGCTTGAGGAAATCCCTAATTAGTTAGTACAAAGTCCCGAAATAATCGGCTCGTCAAAGACTGCCTATCTAACCGTCCATCCATATCCAGTCGGTTGAATATCCTCAGCCCGCCAAAATAATGGCCGAAGCTCTCAATTCTACCCAGCCAAAGTCTATCCAACCAAAATATATCCAATCTCATCTTAACCATCCTCCATAAACCTCTTCAACTTACTGAATAAACTTCTCCTCTTCGGAGCTTCCAGCATTAATAACAGGGGTAGTTGGCTTCTCACCTCCCTTTCTAGTAGAAGCAAAAATTCCCGCTCCTAAAGCTGCAAAAGTAGCCAGAGTAACCTATTCAGTCAGTATATGCCACCCCATCCTCATTCATCCTCATGCCTCGTCCAAACTCCATGATTAATCCTTTTGAACTCAGCATTCTCCAACCTTATAGTAATTACCTGATATGGAGGAACAATACGTCCAAAAATATTGTATCCGGCAGCCATCTTTAGTCGTTAAATTCTTTCAATCCTCAAAACCGCTTCACTCGAGGGGGTCTCTTCAGGTTGTAGCTCCAATTTTGTCGCATATTTCCTTTTCATTGGACGAGCTCCACGCTATTATTTCGATTATGATGGTGGGTGACAAGACAACGAGAAGGTGCGGTTGTGATCGGGCGGTCACGTTGTGGTGAAGGTGAGAGATGGTGACAACTTGATAAGGAGCGAAAGAAGGAGAGTGCTAGTTTGCAGAGGAGTAGAGCGTCAGTTTGGCTGATGGGACGACGGTAGAGAAAAGAGGCTTTCCATATCCATGATAGTGAGATAGAGACTGTGTGGTTCGTGATGTCTCTATTTCAGGATCAAAACTATGTCATCTCTCATCTCCGAGCAGCGTATTTAAACTCATGTCAAGATGGGGTTGGCGAACGAATACTAAGACCAAATCATCTGTATATTACTAAAAGTGGTCCTAAGAAACTCAACTGGGCAGCTAACACTGTGGTGTCAAAAGTAGTTGCAGGATCTCCTCCGATTCCAGCTGATGGATTAGACCATGGTAAGGAATTTCGGCGGCGGTCTTCAAGATTGACTTTGCATGATGAAGAGACAGAATTGGCTCAGATTTTACCAGATATTCGGGCTGCAAAGACTATCAATAATGCGCATCGAACAGCTAATGGTGGAAATGGTGGTGGAATGCCAGCATTACCGGTATCACAGAGAGGAGCTGGTGGTGACAGCGGTACCGCAACTAATAGAACTAGGCAAAGAGCGTCTACACTGCCGTCGAACGGAGCTAGTCCAACCACTTCGCTCAGTAAAACGCGCCCTCGAGGACACAGCTCTGAGAATGTTAGAGTGGCGAACACAGTAGCAGAAACTTCTCTCCCAAACTTGATAGATAATGATCTTTCATCTACCCCTCCAGAATTACGTGAAGTAGGCGGAGCATGGGAACAAGAGCCTTCGATACCGCCAAATGGTCAAGTTGACGATAATCTATCTACGGTATTAGAACATGAGTATATGACTGCTGTCGAAAATCATCATCGTCCTCGTCACAAATCTTTGGACAAGAGAGATGATTCAAGTATTGACTCCAGTGAAGATGGGGACATTGAGAGTACGTTTGGTGATAATGGAGCTCATATGAATAGTATGAACATACTTGATTCGGACCAGGACGATTTTATGACCGATGATGATGATGATGATGACGATGATGATGATGGCGATTTGTCTGGAATCTCAGAGGAAGATGATTCTGAAATCGAAGAGGATTTATTGTTTGCTGCCCGGCAATTGAAACTCAACGCGCTCTCAGGGGATGCTGACACTGCATCTGCAGGCTCGTCTACCCCACGTCTACCATCCGCAAATACCTCACCGCAGCATCGTCGAAGAAGAGAACCTAAGCGGCATCATTCAATGGATCTGTTAAGAGAATCTCCTACTTATGGTGCATCCTCTGGTACTCGGAATGCAATTGCGACGGGTACTAATGGGACAAGAGCACGAGCAATGTCCAGCAAAAGCAGAAGCAGCATAAATGAAACTCTTGGTAGTCCTCGACCGATGTATGCAAGACGAGGGAGTGAGGGTAGCCCGAATAACGGGAGTCCTGGTTATCGTTATGGTAGTGATGGATCAAAGTTGTCGATGCTAGACGCCCAAGAGACTCTTGAGATTGGACTTGGTATTCGTTCAGGGTATGATTCGTCTGATGCTACGTTACTGAATCAAGTTCATGATAATGGAGTTCACAATAAAGAGAGGAGTAACACTACATCCAGTGCAGCAACTACATCATCCACTGCTGTTGACAGCCCTGTTACACAACAATCTGCCAACAAGTTGATGTCAGTGGTTGGAGGAAGAATCCAAATTCCCCAAGCATCATCACAGTCACTATCATCGTCCAAGCTATCGATTCAGATACGGGCTAAACAGGCGACATTTGACAACCCTCTTGAACAATACATAGCTGCCTCTGGTAAGAGTGAACGAAGGCCGGTACGGTTGAAAATGTATATGCCATGCTCAGACAAACCTCAGACCCCATGGGAGGTGATAGTTCGGGGAGATGCAAATGTTCATCTCACCATTGGATTCGCGCTTTACCAATTTGAGCGATTGTCTCTTTCCCCTGCACTATCTGAGGTGTTGAAAGATGCAAACAAGTGGAATCTTCGCATTGTTGAAGAGGATGGTGAGCCTGATGAGGATTTCCCTGCTCTAGATAGGACTAGGTTAGTATCTGCATATTCTTTTGACGAATTTGCACTAGTCAAGGCAACTCCAGAACAGGCAAAAGAGAACGAGAGACTGACTCCAAATATAAAGAAGGCCTCGAAAGCAGCTTCTCCCAACCCCAAAACTATGCAGCAGGGAACAGCAGTGTCAGAAAGGCCGATTTCTTCGCCTAACAGCGATTTGCCTGCTGAGGTTAACATTAGGATATTCCAATATCCATTCAACGAAATGGTATCGCAATCGTTCTGGTCCAACGTTGTTGATTCGCGATTGTATGTGAATCAACTGCTCAGCATGGTATGCTCACAAAAAATGCTGGATCAGAGTATGTATGCGTTCAAAATTGCAGGAACAAAGATTCTCGTACTGGGCGATGCGCAGATACAATCCTTAGGGAAACAGGTGGATTTAGAATTGACACCCAGACGGATCATCACTGCAGCCAATGGCTATACGACATCGGAGCCAGCGCCAGTGAATATTGCGGGAGAGCGAGGGGGTACTATGGACCGTGACCGCAGCAGAAGTGGATCTGTAAGTGGTGGTGGTAGTGCGAATGCGTCTACAACGATCGATTCCAAATCTGCTCCATCTACTAGTAATGTGTATGCAGCTTTGGCAATGAGAGGAGCTGAAGAAGCCAGACGAGATCGAAAATCTACAGCAACCCCTCTAATTGGGCTACCGGAAGTCTTCAGTACCGCAGGCTATACAAAATTTACGGTGTGGAGGCGACAGCCAATGTCATTCAACGGGCGCCATGAACGAATCCTTGCTCTTGATGGAGAATATGTTCATATTATGCCGTCGTATAATAAGATCTTTTTTGACGCTCCAAAGACTTCGTCCTTTCATATCAGTCAGGTGATCAAGTGCAAGCAATCCAGCAAAGTACCAGCCAACTTCAAAATTGTTGTAAGGAAGACTTCAGGACCTAAACGATATGATCTAGAAGCAGAATCCGCAGCTTTGTCTGTCGAGATTGTGTCGAGCATTCGATCTCTTGCCAGCAATTATAGAGCCCAGCGACAGTCTTGAGACACCCCTCTGAGTGAAACAGTTAATCTGGCTCCACGAATTTATGAATATTTATTATACATCAGCTCATTAAGAGCTATGAAGCAGTCAATCATAAAAGTTCATACTACAATTCCTAGTCAATTGAGCCATCTACTTCGTCTCACTACGTCCTGTTCAACTGAACAGCTTCGGCCTCCGTCATGAGATCGAGAAGCTCCCTGCAATCGGCGTAGCCCAGCCGTACTGATATCGTCCGCAATCAGAGGCAGTTATGGTTATGATCAATAGAATATAAATGATCTGTGACGAGGTCTACTGAGCTGTATCTATCTACGATAATAGAATGGGGAATAATGGTAGTAAGAATGCAGTCGAAGTTACTGATGAAGACAGGGCGGTTCTGGAACTCAAGGTACAACGAGACAAAATTAAACAATATCAGAAACGAATTAGAGTAGTGTTAGACCGAGAGCATGCTGTGGCGCGAGAATGTTTGGCGAAAGGAGATAAGCAACGAGCGCTGTTGGCGTTGAGAAAACGCAAGTACCAAGAGCAGCTTATTGTTAAGACAGATGAACAGTTGAGCAGTCTCGAAGAGTTAACTAGATCGATCGAATTTGCGCTAGTTCAAAAGGATGTGGTATTTGGATTACAACAGGGGTCGAAGATTCTTAAGGAGCTTAACAAAGAAATGTCATTAGACAAAGTGGAGAAAATCATGGACGAATCAGCAGATGCAATTGCGTACCAACAAGAGGTTACAGATATGCTCGCAGGGGCCATTACCAATTCCGATGAAGAGGAGGTTCAAGAGGAGCTAGAGGCTTTAGAACAAGAAGAATTAGCTAAAGCAGCAGCCAAGGCTAAGGATACGATTCGTAAGCCTGAACGAGGGTCTGAAGTTGAGCAATTGCCTTCTGTTCCTAAGACAGAGTTGCCATCTGTGGAGACAGAAGAAACTTTTGAATCACCTAGACAGAAGCAGAAGTTACCAGCAAGTTAGAGGTTCAACCCGAGGTTTAGAACTCAAACTAGATTACAGGAGTTGACCAGGCATATCACACTAGACTATAGAGGTTGACCAGGCATTACAAATTCATGAACTCAGAATAACGCGAGCCTGAACCCAAGCTTGAACTCAAGCTAGATTACACAAGTTTGATCTCACATTGAATTCACCACTCTTTTGCATTCCTTAACTGCATCTTCTCCATTGGAGCTGTATTATGAATAGACTATTGATAATGAATTGCTTGCAGATTCAGAATCTTTGAGAAGTATCGATAACTGTGACTCTCCACTCTCCACTCCACTTTAGAGCCAATCTAAAAAGTCAGGAGTGAAGTAGGTGATAACTAAGTTAGCCCCGGCACGGAGATTACCCTCAGTTGCTTCAAATGCCATCTGTTTGAGATCAACTACGCCTTTCTCTGCCGCAGCATGAATCATCGCAAACTCTCCAGAAACTTGATACGTCGCGATTGGATAATCGCGACAGATTTCTGCAGCATCCGACACAATATCAAGGTAAAAAGTAGATGGCTTAACAATGATGGCATCAGCTCCCTCAGCGAGATCTCTAGTCAAGGCCCTGCGAGCAAGCCCTCGACCACCATAAGGCAATTGGTAGGCCTTACGATCACCTTTAGAAGGAGCAGATCCAGCAGCGTCTCTGAATGGACCATACAGGCCTCCGGCAAATTTGGCAGAGTACGACATCAACATGGTTTTATGAGCTAAGTCATTATCGATGAGGCCCTGTTTGATCTCCCGAATCCGACCGTCAATCATATCAGAGGGAGCTACTGCATGAGCGCCAGCCTTAGCATAAGCAACCGCCACCGCGGCTATTCGACGTACAGTGACATCTCGAATAATTGATCCGTCATCTCGTAGTACTCCACAGTGACCATGGGATGTATATTCACATAGACACACGTCACACATAATGAACAAATCTGGGCATGCTTTTCTTAAAGCCTTGACGGCCTGAATAACTGGACCCTCGGGATCATCAGCAGCTGAACCTTCAGGGTCCTTGACACCAGGCTTCAAAGGTACTCCAAACAAAATAACAGACTTAAGTCCTTTCTTTTCCAATCCCTGAACATAAGGCACTAGCTTGTTGATACCCCATCTCTTCTGGTTTGGAAGACTGGAGATCTCACTCTCTTCATCGGGAGAATCAGTCACAAACAACGGGTAGATGAGAATATCCTTCGTCAGCAATCTTTCCTTCTGCCATGTTCGAGACACGGGGTGGTTGTAGCCACCAGCCAGAATCGAAGAGATCTGAGTGGGGTGTTCAGTCAAATAATGAGCAGGCATTGTTGGTCCGCTACTTGAATACAAAGCTGAAGACTCGTAGTTTTATACTAAGTTTGGTTTATACGTTTGGGAATCAGTCTGATAAAGCTTCCTCCTCCTCCTTTTGCTTTATCTTTGCATTACCTGACGATTCGTGATGTTGGACTGTAAAGGCTACTAGGTAAGTTTCGAAACCAAACCGCCTGCGAGTGAAATTTCAACTTGTCTGCCGTGCTTACTCGGGAATTCCCGCGACGGACACGCCGACATGAAACAGGGAGGCAAACGACTTCGGGCACCGAGAGCGCTCAGGGATAGAAGGAACTAGAATTTTAGTCTTATAAAGGGACAGAGTGCTCGCGATATGAGAATTGACTACAAATTACATTGTAATTTATATAATGTAACCGCTAATTGCGAAAGAACTGGTCATAAACTGGCCAATCAACTACATAAGTTCTTACGACTCAGAATAGCCAAGGTTGGCTTTGAAAGAAGGAGAAAAAATGAGCTAAAGATCTCACAACAAACAATTTCAGTTGCAATGCTAAACGGTCTACAAATACAGTACCTCTAGTAATAAAACGGTTGCTTCGGAGATGCTCATCTAAATGCGCTCGAATGCAGAAGGCCATCAGCAAAGCTGTCAGCCGTGTCTTCGGGTTGCTCCGCAAGCCAGTGAAAGAGTGTCGCAACTCAAAGAAAGAGAGTGTTTGTCAAACTAGACTATTAGACTCTTGGACTAACCCATACATTACCATGTTGATGCTGGATTGATTGGCTACACTATCGCCACACGTTGGCCTAGATTCTATGGTCTGGGCCCTAACGTTGTGCTTTCTAATCCCCTGATCTAGACTCCATGGCTGTGTGCGGCTGGTGCTGACTGAGGGGGGTTGGAAGGATGGACTATATAAATCCGGGGGGAGGGCCACCGTAGCGGTTGATTGCGGTCAACAAGAGTTAAGAGAGTCAAGAGAGTGAAAAGAGTACCGAGAATCGAATACAAACACAAACAGAATCCAAAAATGTCGTTAGCTGAAGGACAAGAATTCCCCAAGGGAGTAAAGTTTGGTTACGTTGCCTACACTGGTGAAGATAACGCTGCTGCTTGTGGAATCCCTACAGTGTATGATGCTGACAAAGAGCTTCCTAACAAGAAAGTTGTAATTGTGGCTGTGCCGGGAGCATTCACTCCTACTTGCACTGCAAACCACATTCCTCCTTTCATCTCTAAGGCTGCTGAAATTAAAGCTAAGGGAGTTGATGATATCATTGTTCTATCTGCCAATGATCCATTTGTCCAAAGTGCGTGGGGCAAGGTTCTGGGAGCCAAGGGTGAGCTTATCTTTGCTTCGGATGGAAATGCTACTGTCTCTACCAAAGGTGGATATGGATTGGATTTGACTGCTAAGGGTATGGGTGCTCGTACTGCTCGTTATGCTCTAATTGTCGACCATGGCAAGATTGTCTACTCTAAGGCTGAGCCTGGTGGAGATGTTACTGTGTCAGGCGCAGACGCTATTCTAGCTGCTTTATAAATTGGTATCCAACAAAAGGCTCTTGGAGATCCCAATATATATATATATATATCATGTAGCTAGGTTGTATTAAAGTCTATGACTAGTAAAATGATTGCAGTAGTCGCTATTCAACTATCTTCAACCCAGTTAAGCTGTAGGGTTATAAGTTGCTGGTATCGCTCGAAAGTCACGTGGTGATAAAGCAATCAGTGACACCGCTCCGTCGCTACTAATAGTTATTTGAGCCTGAGTTGTCAATAGTTCGACCAAGTACAACCTAGCTTAACCTAGCTCGACCCAGATTTGTCCAGTTCTATCCCTGGTTGGCTGTAAGAGTTAAAAGTTTCTCAACGCTGTCCTAATAATGTCTTGTCAAAGTGAAGGCCACTCTCATTCTGGAGGAAGCTCACACGATCATAATCATGGCGGAGACGCCCATTCGCATTCCCATACACCACCACCAGAATCGAATCAATCCCAATCACTATATCCTCACATTCTTCATGATCAAATTCGAACTTTAAATGAATCTGAAGAGAACGCGGGCCGTGACGTGTTCAAAAAATGGGATGACCGCCTAGATGTGACTCGAATTTTGGAATCTGATGTGGATGAGCAATTGCTTGTGTTTGTGCCATTTACGGGACTAGTGAAGCTGCATTCGATATTGATCCGAACTGCTAATGACGAGTCGGGACCTGATACGATTAAATTATTTAAAAATAGAGAAGATTTGGACTTTTCTACTGCTTCTGATTTGCAGCCAACTGCTTCATTACACCATCCATTCGGGGTAGGAGGAAGTGAATCTGAAGATCCACATGAGGTAGTCAATGATGAGGGTATTGCTGAGTATTCCCTAAACAGAGCTCATTTCTCTAACATTACTAGCTTGTCCATCTTTATCGAAGATAACCATGGTGCTGACACTACCAAGATTCTGTACTTGGGTCTACGAGGAGAATGGACAAAAATGAATCGAGCTCCAGTAGTGACGATGTATGAGGCCGCGGCGAATCCAGCTGATCATAAGCAGATAGTCCCTGATCCGACAGCAACTTCTCATAACATTGACTAGATGTATCGATCTGATTATGTTCATATTTGAACCTTGAAAGTCTTATTAGTTATATAGGTATGTTTCATGTTACAATTAAGACAAAAAGAAGAGAGCAAATTCATGACACGAAAGAAAGTAAATTCATGACACGAGAGAGAAAAAATTCATGATAGAGAGAAAACTCATGACACCAAAGAGAATAGCAACTCATACAAGTCTTATACTAGTTCAATTAAACCACCGGAGCGTTCCAATCCAAAGTGGTAAAACTATAGCGAAATTTCAAACCAATGGTGAGTATCTCATCTCGTATACGCTCTTATCGAAGAAGCAAAGTGATTTTCTCGTGTGGGAGGACTTCTCATCCACCATTCAACCACTCCATCTTGTATTCTTTGGAAAGGGTTGCGCCTTGAGGGCCTTGGTCGCTGTACTTCTGCATCGGTAGGGTTAGTATGGGCAAAACTGGCTCCATTGTTTGTGGTAGTCTCATTTTGATGGTTTAAAGGGCCATATCTATCATTATAGACAGCTGTGCCATTATCAGAATCATTGATATTAGTGCCTGGTTGCCTTTCAGGGAACCTACCGCGTGAGCCCGCTAGGCGTTGTTGAAGTCTCGCAGGAATGATGGGTCTGGGACACAAATCCTTCTTACACAAAGGACAGGAACCCTTTCGAGTAGTGAGCCATCTAGTGACACACTGATCATGGAAAACATGATCACAAACAAGTACTCTAACAGAGTCTTCTAATTCAAGCTGCTCCAAACATATGGAGCAAACGTCACCGTTCTCACCCTCTGCAGCTAAGTCCCGAAGCATCATGTCGTCGTTTCCAACCATATCATCTTGACCATCATCATCAAGAGTGGTATGACTAGCTTCAGAGTCATGGTCGTGGTTGTGGTCATGTTCATTCTCGTGTTCATTATCATATTCATGCTCACGGTCATGGTCATTTTCTGTTTCCTTATCGGAAGCTTCGTCAGGTTGATAGTATCCCTCAACAATATTAGTATAATTCTTTTTCTCAGGTGACAGGTGACTCTGAACCCCAGATGGACCCTCACCTTGTTCATTCAAGTCCTTAGATACCACCACTGTGGAGTGGAGATGCTCATTTTCGTGTTCATGATTAGTACTGAGAATAGATGCATTATCTCGTAAAGACTGAGCCCGAGATTCGGCGCAAGATTCACGAGATTCAGCTACCGATTGAGCAAGTCGCTGTGAAATTCCTCCACCAAGTTCTGAGTCATGTCCTGACTTCTCTTTCGAATCTTTCCATTCTTGATATTTTTGTACAGGAGCGATTGAGTCCAAATATCGTTTATCCAATAGTCGCTTGTCATACCGCAGCCTATACATTGGCCTAGCAGGATACATTGGGTTTAAATATAAAGTAATGTCGTCGATAGCTCTGATTGCTTCCAGGGAGTTTGGGTCCACTTCACCATTTCTGATCGCTTCTTCAAGAGCTATTCTTTGACGTCTCTGACGACAGCAGTATCTGAACCCTAAGACAATCCAAACATTTGTAAATACAATCCCCAATCCCAAGGCTATAAAGAATAGGTATGGAGTTTGAGAACTGCCCCCACCACCACTACCACTGCCAGTAGACGAAGCAGATGCAGTAGAAGAAATAGTGCTAGTTCCAGTGTTAGTTCCAGTGTTAGTTCCAGTGTTAGTGCCAGTGCTAGTGCCAGTGCTAGAGGATTCGGTGGCCCTCTTAACTAAGTAGACCACCACAGGAGTCGTAGGCAAATTAGGCATAATAGATCATCAATATGGTTCTACAGGCTTGACAGCTCCTCAAAAACCACTACAATAGCGAGCAACACACTCCAGTAAACTCGGTATTTCTTTTGCAGTCCCTCCACTACTGATTATATATTTCCAAAACCTCACAACCCGTTGTCTTGCTTTAGATAAATGGCCAACTGCTGATGCTGATAGCAAAGATGACTCAAGCCGTGCTGATAATGCTGCTATCGCCGCAGGTATCTCTTCCGATAACCGACAGACTACTTGATGGATTAGTATAAGAGGCTCTAACCAGTTATCTATCAGTTTAGTATAATGACACAGCTAGTGGTAACTATTCCTCACTTGGACTAGATATATAACGCAGCCTGTTATGTGCCCTGTTCTGTGCCCTGTTCTGTGTACTTCTATAGCCTTCTTGTTGCTTGACCACATCTCGTGATAGTGCAGATGTGACTTGGCAGGGGTCTGTAGCCGTGTGTGCGCATTAATCGGGTATGAGAACAGGTGATGGGGGTCTGGGGGCTTAGGGACCATTGAGGGTTCAGGTCTGGGGGTTAGGGAGGTTAGGGAGGACTGAATCAGAGCTTGAAAAAGTGAATGTAGCAGTCTAGAGGGATAGTGAGATTGGATGCCTGAACATTCGAATGATCTATTATACAGGCATTATAGCCTCCTTAAGTATCTTTTTAGCTACCTAGTTAATGAGATCCAACACCACGAGATACCTTCTCCAATACAGTTTCATACGCAACCTCAGAGAAGTCAGTACCCTGAACCTCGGTGGTGACACCATTAAGAGCCCGACGAATTGCATCCTTGGATGAGGCGTAAATCATCTTCGATTTAACAGGTGCGGTATCGGGTGACCAGATGAAGAAGACAATCTTCGAACGCTTGCCTTCTCCTGACGCGGTTTCGTATTCAAAGTCGTATACAGCGTATCTACAGTCATTCTCTGGGAGCTGAGACAGGAAGTCTTCATAGCTATCCTCAGTGGAGTTTTTGAATACTACAATTTCAGTCTTGGCATCATTAAGGCCATAGATGATAAACTTGTGCTTCTTTCCGAGTTTGAGCTCATTGAATGAAACCAGAGCTTGGTCGTTAACGGCAACACTAATGTTAGTACAGTTCGCTAACAGTCAAAGTAGGCAAGGTAAGCAAAATAGGCAAATTAGGCTAACATGTACGCAAAGTAGGTTGACAACTCAAACACAACACAGCGAACTACACAAACACAGACACAAATAGAGCAAACCACGCAGACAGGTAGGCAAACACAGCAAACCACGCAGATAGTTAGGCAAACACAGCAAACCACGCAAACACTGAGGTCACCAGTAAAAGAAATAGGTAAGCAAACAACAACCACAGTCACGTCCACTCCCACATCTACGCCTACTCAGTATCCATGACCTCAAGACAGGTCTGGTGAGCAATGCACAGTCAAGCTATCATCAAGTTATCACCTGCTTGCCTCACTGTTAGGCTTCAATTTTGGCCCTCGAGGTCTCGCTTGACCTCCAGGTCTATTAAACCCTAAAATTTGCCTATCCCTCCTCCATCTGGTTATCGATTCCTCCTCTCTTCATTCTTCAAGTCCCCCTACAACTTTCCACACATACCCAGATCTCGACTACCACGTTAGCAATCTCTTCATGCAAAGTCTCCTCATTTTCACTCATAAACTTTAACTTCTTAGCCTCTCTAACCTCCTCATACTCACCATTGTTAATAAACTTGAACTTTTCGCTTGGTTATTGCGTTGAATCTAGCGATATCCTAGGAGTCTTTAGCACTGTCTTCAGTGACAAAATAGACCAGGGTGTTTGTTTGTTTGGTGGAGCCGGGTAACTGCGGCGAGGACAAGAACGCGGCTGGAAATATGGTACGGCTGGCATGCAGTCGCATCAATAGTGGAATAGGCCGTAAGAGAGGTGCATTATGATATGGTAGGTTGATATGGTAGGTTGATACGGTAGATAGTTACAGTAGGTTGATACGGTAGGTAGTTACAGTAGGTTGTTACAGTAGCCTGATAAAATATATGACTGGCTGTTGGTAAAGTTGGGCAATGTTTTGTATTATTGTTCAGCTTTTGACAGTTACTTCTCAAAGGAGAGACTTGAGCTCAGAATGCTGTGCAACATAAGTCTTAAGCTTATCAGCGACAGCATCAAGGAACTCTTCAGTAAGAACATAAGAAGATCGATCAGTCTTACCAGATGCAAGAGCAAGATCCTTAGTCATGATTCCATCAATATTAACGGTATCGATGACAGCCTTCTCAAGAGTGTCGGCAAAAGCAACAACCTCAGGAGTGTTGTCAAGCTTGCCTCTCTGTTGAAGACCTCGAGTCCAAGCAAAGATTGAAGCAATTGAGTTTGTGGAAGTCTCCTTACCCTGCTGGTACTGACGGTAATGTCGAGTAACAGTTCCATGAGCAGCTTCGGACTCAAAGGTCTTACCGTCAGGGGTGATCAAAACCGAGGTCATAAGTCCAAGAGATCCAAATCCTTGAGCCACAATGTCTGACTGTACATCACCATCATAGTTCTTAAGAGCCATAATGTATCCTCCCTTAGACTTGATCATTTGCGCAACCATATCATCAATCAGACGATGCTCATACCAGATTCCAGCCTTTTCAAACTGATCCTTGTACTCCTTGTCATAAATCTCCTGGAAGGTATCCTTGAATCGTCCATCATACTTCTTAAGGATGGTGTTCTTGGTGGAGAGATACAGAGGCAATTTCTTGCTGAGGGCAAGGTTGAACGATGCTTGAGCAAATCCTCGGATGGATTCGTCAGTGTTATACATCGCTAGTGCAACTCCTCCATCCTTGTAATCAAACACCTTGATCTTGGTGGGTTCACCTCCCTCCTTAGGAGTGTACACCAATTCTAAAGACCCAGCCCCTGGTACAACATAATCCTGAGCCTTATATTGATCACCATGAGCATGACGGCCAATGATAATGGGCTGTTCCCAGCTGGGAACAAGTCGAGGAATTCGAGGAATCACGATAGGTTCTCGGAACACCGTGCCTCCTAGAATGTTACGGATAGTACCATTGGGTGATAACCACATCTTCTTGAGGTTGAATTCTTTAACTCGAGCCTCATCAGGAGTGATGGTAGCACACTTGACTGCTACCTGATGTTCTAGTGTAGCGTTGGCGGCATCTACAGTAATCTGATCATTGGTCTTGTCTCGACTGAGAATGCCAAGATCATAATATTTCAGATCCACATTGATGTATGGGTGGATTAACTTATCCTTGATGAACTGCCAAATGATTCGAGTCATTTCATCACCATCCATCTCCACAATGGGCTTCTTCACCTCAATCTTGCGCTTCAGCGCTACATTACTAGAACTGACTGTCATGTTAGCGTTCTACTCTATCACACCTCACCAGCCGGATCTTGGCCTATTGCATCTTATATATGATCCTACCCACTACCATCAAACCGCCCTCTCTCCTCTCCTCCGTCGATCGGCCGGTTCTCGGCTTGTCGTCATAAGAGCGTGCAGCAGCTGCTTGTGGGTGTGAAATCACCAATCATGCCCCACCTTTCCTTCGAAGAAAACAACTTACAGTATCGGGTATGTCCGACCCTCAGGGCAGACCTTGCCAGATGACTAGTAGTCAATCGGATGGTCATCTATCAGTTAGCACGGTTGAGACAGGACGTTAAGTTAATATGATTAGGCCAATTCACATGAGTTAGAGTCGGGTGCGGATTCTAGAGATGTGACGGCTGGTTGCGGTTAGAATTGTTCTGTGGCAGTGTCGGTATTAAACAGAGAACTGGATTTGTCACGAATCACTCTACTGATCTGAGCTATTAGACTGAACAGGTTCTCTGCCACTACCATGTTCAGTGCAAAAGCAACCAAATATCAAATTGTTGACCAATATTGGCCGTAATTCTGCTTCAAATACTGGCTGATAACACCTCAGCATCAGCTGACAATGAATCATAACTCTCAGTATATACATCTTGAGCTCAGGTTTGAATGCTTCCATTGATTTTGGAATATTTCGGTCGCTTCATCAATTTCCTTCTCATCTCCGTATCGTCTCCGTATCCTTCACAGCCCAAACCACAAACCCATGTATAATAGCAACGTCTCATATCGCAGTTTGCTTCATCATTCTTGAATTTCCAACTTACTTTGTCTAATCGAATAACAACTTATAGCCTGGAGTGTTCGAGCTAATTTGTTAGTTGTTTAATAATTTTACTTGATTCTCCGTCCTAACAACCAAATGACTCAAAGCCCCGGGCTGCTAGCTCCGATTTCGGGGACCCATGCGGCGTGAATTGCCCGATCCCGGGGCACGAATCAATCTAGAATGAGGATTCAAGAGATGCAACAGTTAACATTAATGGAGTGATAAGTATTCAATTAGTAATTAAGAGTGTCAGTAATCTAGGGACTCTTTGATAGGAAAGCTTTTGATCACCGGAATCTTAGGTGGATCCACTAAATATATGTTACCATCATCATCATACCGTTGTCGGTCCTGTTCAGATACCGTGAACACCTCAGCTACAACCTCACTAAGAGTAGTTCGAATCTCAACGTATTCTTTCTGAATTTTATAGGCATGATCCCTCATATTACGCCGGATTAGTCCTTCAATTAGCCGAACTGCATCGTCCTCAGTTGTATCCAATCGTTCAACTAATCGAGTCATAGAATTGATCAAGTAGTCTTCCTCGTATATGGATCCCTTCTTTCCTCGGGCACGTTTACGTTCCTCACGTCGTCGGTTCTTGGCGGTTTTGCGAGTAGCTCCTGTTTGAGCAGTTCCTCCGGTCTTACCAGTATATCGAGTGAAGAATGAAGGAGCAGTCGAAGACTCTGTTGGAGCAATCGATACATTATCAGGTGCATCACCATTATCAACACCAAGAGCCCCTCCACCAAAGAATCCCAGAGGATCTTCTGCCTTCTTCGCCCTCAATTCTCTGATCCGACGTACCTGTGAATCAATCTGTCCCTTACAATCTGCCAGGAGCTCGGAGATGGTACCAAATCCTTCAAGCAATTCAGTATCAACTTCGGCTTCTAAGAGATCGATCCTCTCATAAAGAACGGCAGTTCTAATAGCATCATGATACAAATATCCCTTACAGTATGCTTGAATTGCTCGAGGAATATCGTTCAGGTATTGAATACAAATGGTTGCACAATCACCATATTGGTGCCAATCCATAGTTGTGGTCGCTAAGTGTTCAAAGATATCCGCCTTCCGTTCCTCATCCTTATTAAACTCAGGTCGAGACTGTACCAATGACAGCGCTTGCTTCCAATCTCCTGCTAGCTGATACACATCCAGCGCATCCTCAAACTCTCCCAAGAGTTCGTAAACCATCGCTGCTTCGGAATACTTGCGCTTGCCTTGCAGGTATGATGCTTGGATTCTGAGAATGGCATTCAGCTTCGACTCGTTATATCGGAATATCCTTAGAGCGTCTTGGTATAAACTGTGCTGCTTCACATAAGGAATCAACTCATTCTCAAACACATCGACTCCTTCCTCATCCGTTTCTAACTGTGATAGGCTCACTAGTGCTTTGGAATGACGCTTCAAAAACGCATCAATTGAAAACTTCCTACGAGTTAATCCCTGAGACTTTAACTCTCGGAAAAACGGTAGATACTCCTTGGGGTCCTTCTGAGACTGTTGTGCAACAAGTAGTGTTAAATCTAGATCATACAGTCCTAAAGAAGTTCTGTACAACAATTCCACATCCTGGAGAAAGCATAGGTGCTGAATAGAGATCTCTGCTTGTTTGACGTCTGTACTTCGGTTAGATCCAATAAATCCAAGCGCCGCTTCAAGATCAGGAGGGGATTTGCAGGCATATGCGGTGAGAATTGACTGCAAATACTGTGGTCTCTTTTTATCAGTCTTAAGCACAGTAAGAATCAAATCACAAATAGTATTCACCTTGGAAGCAATTTGCTGTTCGCTTAAGGCTTCTACCGATTGAGAATTCGGATCATCATCGTGGGCTCCTTCAGCCAATGTCTGGCGATATGTTGTCTGAGAAACATCCTCATTCTTAAGTCCTGATAAGAACAAGTCGAGGTATTCGACTGAATTGAGCTGGTCTATGAATAAGCCAACGTTCTTGTGAAAGAGATTGTAAGCATAGTCATAGAGAATATTGAGATCAATTCGATGAGCCCGACAAAGCGAGAATGCCTGCTGGTATTGCAACCGAGAAATATGCTTTCGGATCTCAGTAAGGACCATCACTCGAGGGAACACTGTTTCCAGGTTGCCACGAGGGGCCTGTAATACTAAACAGGTCTTGGAAGGAATGACCGATACCAGGAGAGATCCTCTTTCAATGGAACGACAACGCTCATCATGAATGGAATCATCATCTGGAACGGTCAGCTCGTCCACTGTTGGCGTAATGTGAACAAATTTCAGAAAATGCTGGGCAGTTGTGAAAATGAGGTGTGAATCCGTGAGGATGAAAGATGTGGCAGAGGAAGCTACAAGTCGTGTATTCGCATAAAGTCTGCCATTTGGCGCCAGTGCGAACACAATTCCATTAGAGCTCGCCGAAATCGAATCACATCTTTGTGGCAATGTTGTCAGATTGTCGACTGTCTCAAATGAACTGGAACAAATCCGCAGCACGGTTCCATCGGTCGCTTGAAGAATAACTGCCCCATTATTAGCTTGAGCAGAAATAAGATAAACCTCTGGTGAGAACGTATGGATGGCCACAGTTTTAGTAGTGCTCTTATCTATACTAATAATTTCCACAACACTGCCATTGAACCCGCTCGTGGTCTCCTCGCTAGATTTGTCACCTAGAACCACTAGATGGTCATCATCGATGAAAACAACTTGCTTAGCGCTCATTTCAGATGTCAATGCGATGTTATGTGATAAAGTTGGAGGTGCAGGCTTTCTTCTGGTAGTACCTGGAGAAACATCCCATTGGTAGACATCAATTGAACCATTTGAATAGAGTGAAGCCATTTTGCGACTAGATTTGGACACTGCTACGTGCATCGGTGTTGATGTAACTTCGAAATTCGAGTATGCCATTGGGGGTGGAGTGTTCGCTATCTTCAGAGGAGTAATCCTGACGTCCTTGCCATCCACAACCACAGTAGTACCCAAGTCATGAGGGCTGGAGACAGTGCCAGAAAATAGGGACCACAGAAACTGATGTACTTCCAAGTACAACTGATTAGAATTAGGTGTCTCGAATGCAATTAATAGTGACAGCGACTTTTCAGAATGCCAACTCATCCATTTCGGGACAGCCCCAGTGACTCGAGAAAAAACTTCTTTCTTCAAATACCAGTGATAGTTCTTGGTAGTCCAAAGTTGAATTCGATCAGCCAGTTGAACTGCCAACACATCCGACGACACATTCCATGCGATGTCCTTAACGGGAGTATCTTTGTCCACTCGTAATGAAAACTCGTATCTTCTCAACCCATTTCTCTCGAAGAAGATGAGATCGGGGCCATTGGCACCAGGCCGTCCAGAATCCCGCTGAACAGATGCAATTACATTACCCGATGGCCTCCATGAGATATGCTCTTCCATAAAGTCAACCGGTTCAGATACACTGTTTATACCACCATCTCTAGAGTACACCCGAATGGTTCGTCTTTTCACAAAGTTCGTTGCGTCAGACGAGTGATCAGGAGTAGAATGATCTACTGACGTCAGTGCGATAAACTCTCCATCACCTCGCCACGAAAGCTTTCTGGATTCACTATCGTCGTCTTCATTGATTCTGCCATCATCCACATGTACAGGAACCGTAGGATCACGCAATGCCTTTGCTTTGGCTCCTTTTCCTTGGAATTGAGTCTCCTTTTTGCCCCATCCTACCGAAACATGCTTTGACATGGATAGATCCGTGCTATTTACGGGAACATCTGAGATCATTTCAAACACTCTACTTAGCAATACTAATGACTTTGAGGTTGCAATTGCAAGGATCTCATCATCTGGACTCCATTGTGCATCTTCAATACCATCAGAAATGGATCCTACAATCTCAATTGTTGGCTCCTCCACTCCAAGATCCAAATCTGGTCCAGAGATACTGAAGATATCACCAGCTGACAGAACCAAAACTACCGAGTTAGATTCAGGAAAGTACTTCAGGCTCTTAATTACTCCCTCCTCAAAATCTTCAGCCAATTCCCAGAATGCAAATGTCTCTATGAGCCCATTCTTAGAAATCGCCTGGATCTCAATACATGGCCATTCTGGTGATGGGCCAAATGCACAAAACAGCTTATCTGTGTCAGGATCAAACACTGCGACAGACAATGGTAGATCTGGAGCTTCCCGAGATGACACAGACACGGTGCCTCTATGTGCCGTTACTAAGTTCCTCATGTGCTCTACCTGATATAATTGCTGACTTCTTCTACGCTGGAGCTCTTTTTACTCCTTCTCATCTAACAATATTTTTCATGGATGTACAAAAAATCCTAATCGAAGATAAAAAAACAAAAAAAAATAGCCGTGCAGAGTCCATTGCACAGCCGTTCTCGATGGCCAGTAATTACAGGAGCAGCAGCTACGAGATCGATCTCATTACTTTGAGAGTTTATTCCCTAGCTGTGCAATTAGATCTGAACGATGGCTCTTGTTGATAGGTAAGGTTTTCTGAGAGATCTGTTTGGTTCAGTGGCTAACATTTCAGCGCGGTAAATCGAGTTTTGGAGTCAAGTGGACCTTTTGCGATTGATGAGTTCGTACCTGGACGACACAATGTGGAGCTTTTAAGTGGAATGAAGATACTGTAGGTATTGGCTTATGAATGTGAAGAGTGAGGGTAGAAAGTGCTATAATGAGCTTTGAGGAGTCAGTCGAACCAGTTGTACATGGTAGTAATCCGAGGTTGTTGCTTCCCTGTTGTTTGGCATTCTCTAACATGTCAGGGTCATAGGTGCCGGTGGTCTAGGATGCGAGATCCTAAAGAATTTAGCACTGTCAGGGTTTAAAGACATCCATGTAATTGATATGGATACGATTGACGTATCTAATTTGAACCGGCAGTTTTTATTTCGAGAATCTGATGTAGGAAAACCAAAAGCTACAGTTGCGGCGGAATTTGTGATGCGCAGAGTCAAGGGAGTCAAAATTACACCTTATTTTGGTAGAATCCAAGATAAAGATGAAGATTACTATATGCAATTTGGTATTGTTGTCTGTGGATTAGATAGCGTCGAAGCGAGGCGATGGATCAATGCTACTTTAGTAAACATGGTTGATGATTCCAATCCCCAGTCTTTGAAGCCATTGATAGATGGGGGCACCGAGGGATTCAAGGGTCAAGCAAGGGTCATTCTACCTACCATAAACTCCTGCTATGAGTGTTCCCTTGATATGTTGGGCAAACAAGTGACCTTTCCAATATGCACGATTGCCAATACTCCAAGAGTTCCCGAACATTGCATCGAATGGGCGTCAGTATTAGAATGGCCGAGAGTGTTTCCTGATACCACGCTTGATACTGATAATCCAGACCACATTCAATGGTTAACTGAGACAGCACAAGCCAGAGCTGCCAAATTCAACATTTCTGGTATTACTTATTCGCTCACCCAAGGACTGGTTAAAAATATCATTCCTGCTATAGCCTCTACGAACGCAATCATTGCTGCTGCCTGTTGCAACGAAGTGTTCAAAATTGCGACTTCGGTCAATCCCTATCTCGACAACTACATGATGTACACAGGCAACGATTCTGTCTACACCTATACCTTTGAGCATCAAAAGAAGGAAGATTGTCCGGTATGTGGAAACATTGCTGCGCCCATGTCTATACCAAGAGAGACTCTGTTGGAGGAATTCATTGAGAAGTTACAGCAGAGACCAGATACCAAGACTAAGAGCCCATCCTTGGCGACTGCTGACAAATCTTTGTATTTCCAGTTTCCTCCACAGTTAGAGGAGGCCACCCGAACTAATCTAACCAAATCCATGAACCAATTGATTGAGTCTGGGGAAGAGGTAGTCATCACTGACAGTTCTCTTCCGTTTTCCTTGCGCATACAAGTCCATCTAACAGATTAAAAGTGACACGCTGGGTCTTGGGAACCTAGTAATACTATTGCATGAGTTGTTTAAACAATTCGACTACTAAATCGAAAGTAGCTGTATATTTTGTCAGCATCTGACCTCCAATCCAGTGTATGTTAGTGGTTATTATGATACTGAGGCTATATCCATAATTTTGTCTCCGTTAATAAATCCTGTGAATCCGATAATCATATTAGTAGCAAGTGAGGGCTTCGCTGCGACATATCTGAGAGCTGCAAGCTCGGAATAGGTGATTCCTCCAAGAAAGAATACAAGGGTTGTGGATTTCTCATGGCTAGGGCTATTTCTTGTCAAGATCTTGCGAAGCTTTCCTTCTCGCACTTGGCTCTCGCTCCTCTGGACTTCATCAATCGTCAATCCGTCTACTAGTTTCACAACATCTTCTGCACCTTTCCATCCAACATAACTGGATAGTTGAGAAGCTCCACCTCCTGTTGCTCCATTGTATGAACTGGAGGAAGTTTGGAATCTACGAGGACGGATAACTGACTGTTTATCAATGATTGACTGCACAAGTCTGACACTAAGAGGCGCATATCCTGAATATGCAAATGTTATATCCTGTGGTTGTGTGGAGACCTCGTGTTGTTGGTCAGATATCAGATTGAGAAGCTTTCTTAGTGCATGATAGTTGTTGGGGCGATTTGAAGACCGATGGAAAATCAAGCCTAGTTTCTCCAATCGGTCAAATGTGACAATATGTTGGAAGCCATATGTCTGTAGAATTTCATTCTTGAAATACTGCAATTCCTTTAATTTGATCCCACCATTGCAAAGGCACTCGATTGCAAGCAGTCTCAGTACTGAAGATAAATTCTCAGAGCGCCCGATCATATCTTCTATCATCACATGGATTGATTTGAGGTCTATGGTATCAGCTAACAGATTTTGCTGCACCTCTAAGGATTTGTTGAACTGATCGCCTTGTACTTTTGTCATAAGGTCCTCAGCCAGAGCGGTATGTAGACGAAGACTCTGATGGACAGCCTGAAGGCCACCTAATTGACCAACAAACTTTTTAATTTCAGAAACAGTATTCGCCTCGTGTCTTCTATCATAATCTGCTTGAAGCTGTCGAGCAACTTTGTTGAGGCTTTGGCCGACCATTGAGAAGTTGAGATCACGGATGGTTGAAAACAGATCTTCGCGATTGGAGGTGGCTGCAAGAGTGGTCTTCTTGGTCTCGGTACTAATTGCATTATGCCTGGAATTTAATTGTGACCCTGAGTCTGAGCCATTGGAAGAAGAGGATTGATTCTTAGTCGGATTTTGAGACCCCACGACAATGGATGCTGGAAGTTCTACCTGTCCAGAATCAGATATATGATAAAACTCATCAACCAGACCCTCATAAGTTAGTTGTGACAGTAGCGGAGTTAGCAAGTCAGCTTTTCGATCGATGATTATGAGATGATCTATGGTGGTCCCAACAAAGATGTTTGAATAATTGTAATCGAATTTGACTTGAGGAGAAGGCTCGGGTGCTCGAAGGGACAACTTGGATGCCAAGTCAGTACGACGGCCGTCACGCTTCCTGAGCAGAATGTCTACCACTTTGGCAGCAGCATCACCCTTTGCGGTCATCCGAGAAATCAAACCATGTTTCTGTTGGAGATGATCAATTGCCTCAGCTGCATAATACATAGATGATGATAGCTCATCAACATAGGTATCTTTGAAGCCTCCAGATGAGAGATTTAATGTCAGAGTATCCTTGTCTAATGGCAGAAAGTAAACGGGCCATGAATGTAATGAGGTGTCGCCTAATACACCAGCTTCTTCAAGTGCTTGTTTTGTTGCGAGCGAAGCTTCAGGTACCTGTATTATATGAAACTCATCAGCAGTGGGATCACTAGCATTTGCTGTTGCACCAGATGAGCCACCACCACTACGAGAACCTGTGGAAGTAGTCCTGCTCTGGATATGATCAATAGCTTTCTGGTTCGTAATCGAATCGTCTGGAGTGGTTAAATAAATCAATGCTCTAGGAATGGTTGGATCTGACGGCGCAAGGACTGAGTCCAGTGACGCAGTTTGTAACCAGTATATGTTTTCGATTCCATGTTCTTTCAATAACGAAAAAGATGCAACGGATGATATTAATGCATTAAGGCCCCTATCCAAAATAAGTGTCTTCTTGGTGGATGGAATCTATGAATCTGTTAGAACCACTGCTCATTTCAATCTAAGCTAGTAAATATACCAGCATACACTCAAATACTTACTGAGTCTACAATTGCTAGCAGCTTTTCAAGAGCTTCTTGCTTTAGAGACTTGAAATCTATCATTCTGTTGTGGTCTACAGTTCATCTACTCCATCTTCCTGAGTTATGTTTAGTGGGGCGCTCAGCCGTACAGATGGTAGTAGTAGTAGTAGTAGTAGCAGTAGTAGTAGTAGTAGTAGTAGCGGTGGTTGTACTGGTACTGGTGGTATTGATACCATTAAGATCATTGATATTAGTTATTGGTGCTAGTGGTGCTTGTAATAATAGTACTGACTGTATTGATTGTGGTTGACTGCTCTTTGCAATTACAAAGGGTTGAACGATGGATACTATGAGTATTGTATGACGACTAAGTAAGTACCGTAGGAACATCAACAGGACACTTTCTATACAAAGTATCGTTAAAAATGTATCAATAATATAAAATTATATGTTTATTCAGCTTCAGCAGCCTTCTTCTTAGCGTACTCGACATACCAGTCATCACGCTTCTTCATAGCAGGCTTGAAGGAACCATACCAGAATGCATAAGCAGCGACACCACCAATGGCAAAGCCTAGAGTTAGTATGTCAATCCATAATAACGGTTACGTGACTATTAGTGTAAACTAAGAAACTAGACTGCTAAGTGGTAGGATTATATCTCATTTTCCTCGGCAATCAGGGAACTGTGCTGATATCCTACCTGTCCTACCTGCCCTAATTTCACTAGTAAAATAACCTTCTTAAGCGTCACTCAACAAGAATCTTCACTTACCAGTAGTAATATCAATAGTGATTCGTCGCTTTAATGTCCCCACAATGGGCTTAACGTATCCTGCCATCTTGTATTGTCAACTAGTTTAGAATGCTAACTGTTGTTACGGTAAAAGTATGAATTTTTAATGTTCACCAAAATCCCCTAGCCGCCCCCGGGCTGGCCAATCAGAGACTCCGAATTCAAGAGAGACAAAGCCTCACCCAAAGGCTAATTTTTGTCACTGTATAGACGTGTGACGGTTAGGACAACCATTAGAATTTGTTAATAGACTAAAAGATGCTTGCTCGACTAGGACTTCGAACCGTTACACGAAGAGGGTTTTCTACCTCATCAGCTGCTCGTGCGCATTACCCTGAGGGGCCTTATTCGAATTTACCATTCAAGGTACATGGCCGCAAGTTCATTCCTTACTGGATGTTACACTGGGGATTTTTCGGTAAGTTGAGAGGATTAGACAGGGTTTGAGCGAGATAGGACAGCTGAAAATGGCTGGAACAGTTGGCTCCAATCAGTTGGCTCTAACCAGTTGGGTGTTATGCACAGGCTCGAATTTAGACTTGAATTATATATACTAACGTTAGCTACCGGACTCAGTGCTCCTTTCCTGATTGTGTACTACCAGCTTAAGAAGTCTGGAAGTATGTAAGCATGATCATAATTTAATAAAAGACCACATTAGTAGAAACTGATCATTCTGAGGAAACAGATTGAAGGTTCAAGTAATTGAACTAGGATTTTTAGCATGTCAATTGTCGGTTGTTCATCTACCACAATGCCTTCGTTTATTACGGATTAGTTTTTTTCTATAGGAGCAATCCGGAACTGATTATTCTCATCTCTACTTGTTACTTCTCCTGTTACCTCTTCTACTACCGTAATATCCATGCTCCTGTAGTCTCCTTCCCTCTCATGACCTCCCTACTATTGTCAGTCGTTTTTGATAAACCTTATCTACGGCTAGGCGTCTCGCGAAAGTGATCGAACGAGCCGACAACACTAGTAAGTACTTGTCTTTAGTCTAGTGAGCGTGTATTAGTCTCTCTGGTGGACGACTACTTGTAACTTAGCACTATTTGACCTGTCTATCGGGCAGTAAGTTTACAATAATTCTATCTTTAAAAGCAGGTTCAACACTACTGAATGTCGCGAATGCCAGACTGTGGCTCTTAGGTATACTAGATCATTTCCCGCTCAGGTCTGTGTTTATTGACCTGCTACCAAACTGTGCTTCACAGCAGCCGGAGAGTAATCATTCACAGCTCATAGTGGAGTATGGTTCACATAATACAATGAGCTCGCCAATACGAGACCCAATAGCTGAGAAGTGTGCTCAGCTGCAAGGATTCAGATGTGTTGACATTCAGAGCGTGCAAGGGGATAGAAAGAAGTCTGAAAAGAAGTGTGGTAAACAGGGTCCTGCGAAAGAGATTCAACCTGGAGAACAGGATGATAAAAAACCGAAAAGAAAACCTCGTTCTAATACAAGACGGACTAAGATTCAGCCCACAAACGCACATGAACCTACCGCGATGACATTATCTGGTAAACCAACCAGAGTTCGGGCCCAGGCAGCATTGGCAATGCAATTGAGCGATTTGCCTATTGGGACCCGCAGAAAGAAGACAAAGCTGATTACAGAAAGATTATTACCAGTAGAAGAAGGAGTAGAGAAAGTTCGTAAATTGGAGCTAGCATATGTTGATGGCACGGATCTGAAAGAGCCAGGTCTACTTCGGATTCCCAAACGACATTATTTGGGACAATCTCCGAATCAAAAATCTAAAGTAGGTTTATGGAGCTTTTCTAAGACGGCTCCAGGAGATCTTGAAATTGGTGATGTCGAATATCTTCACGAAGGCGATAATTTCGAACTTGTTAGTTCACAGGACATGCTTAGTCAATCTCAAAACTATGAAATCATGAATGGTAACGCCAAGGACATTATTGTTATTCCTTCGTCATCACCAACCACACCAGATGCTTTAAATACAGTGGATCAGCCATCAATAGTGAAAATTCCATCTTCTTCGTCTCCACACTCTGCGGTGACGATTCCAGATAATATGGTGACGATACCGGATTCTGAAGACGAAGCAAATGACAACCATTCAATGTCATATAACACACCAATGTCAGATACGATATTCTCCGACTTGCCCTCACCAGAGGCTGAATTTGATCTCAGCGACACTGAGATTATTCCGCCATCTCCTATGAGTCCTACAGCGATAATGTCAGAACAGGGGCCTGAAGTTGATACTCCGGATTATGAACAATTATCTATGGCTCAATTGAGAGAGAAGATTAAAGAATATCGATTGAAACCCCAAAGGACTCGAAGAGCAGCAATTGAGCTATTGAAATCATGCCATATACCAGCAGCTCATTTACCGATCATTAAAAGTAACCATTTCAACTCAGTGGCAGCATCTGACTCTACTCTGCTTGGGCAAAGTAATGATGAACATCTTGAAGAAGCTATTTTTATGCGCATTGCTACCAATCTTCGAGACTCTTCACAGTCAGGGGAATGGTGGCAAAAAATCCTTGTTTTTGAGCCAATTGCGATCGAAAGCTTTACGGATCACATTAAGCATGAGATGAACATGCCAATTGACCAAGATTTGGTTAAGAAATTTTGCGATAGCCGAGGGGTATGTATATATTCTATTGAAGAAGCAGCCAAAAGAACCCGAACGAAAAAAGACCGGAGACAGAAAGGACAGACGATGAAAAAGAGTTACTACTAAGAACTAAGAATTGAAAGAACACCAGAATAATTGTTATATTGTATATTTACTAGGCACAAGTGGCCCTTTTCAAACAGGTAATCTTGACAATTGTTTACTGGGTTTTTTAAAGCTCACCAGAATCAGTGATGGTGATGTTACCACGGGTAGAACCATTTCTAGATCCGAGACCTTCGATCTTCTTAACCACATCGAATCCCTCAGTAACCTCACCGAACACAACGTGCTTACCATCCAACCAAGGAGTGACAACAGTGGTGATGAAGAACTGGGATCCGTTGGTGTTAGGACCAGCATTGGCCATCGAAAGAAGACCAGGACGTTCGTGCTTCTTGGTGAAGTTCTCATCAGGGAAACGCTCACCATAGATGGACTTTCCACCGGTACCATTGTGGTTGGTGAAATCACCACCCTGGAGCATGAACTCCGGGATCACTCGGTGGAACGTAGAGTCCTTGTATCCGTAACCCTTCTCACCAGTGGCGAGGGCTCGGAAGTTCTCGGCAGTCTTAGGCACTACATCATCGTAGAGCTTGAACACAATTCGTCCAAGGGACTTGCCTACACAAAGTTAGTAAAACGTCTAATGCTTTCTCGGGCCATGAAAACTTGACTCTTTCAACCCGTCCCTTGTTCACACCATTCACCAGAATTTCCAAAAACAAATTTACTTACCGTCAACAGCAGTATCAAAAAAGACCTTGTTTCCCATTGCGATCGTTGAAGCGTGGAATTGGCGAGTTGGAATGGTAAACTTACTAAACACCGTCCTTCGTAGCATTTATATTTCCGACCTTCTTAATGAGGGGGAGGGGGGGGCTGCCAACCAAAATATACAAAAACATCCATCCTCGGGTTAGGGCTTCTTGGGGGCAGGAGGATTTCCGCCGGGGCGACTTAAACAGTGAAAAGCAGGCAGAACAAGCAATTATGGGGCGCAAAAGCAACGTGTCGATGACGACGATGGGTGGCCAGTTAGGTGGCAGTAGAGAGAGGGAGACGAGAGAGAGAGAATAGAGAGAACCGAAGAGAGAAAGTACAGAGATGGAGAGGCAGTATACGAAAAAAGAGCAGTGAGCAGTAGAGAGGAGAGTGGTAAGATATAAAGGACTTCGCATGGATTATAATGTGCCCAAGGCACCTTCAGTTGATGCTATGTTGTTGTACTTTATGAATGATCCCATAGTAACTTGTGATATTAAGTTAACACCAGTAGTTGTAAAGTAGGAGACTTGAGACGAAAAAAAAGAAAAAAAATAATTCCCTGCCTGCAATTATTGCACAAGTTTGCTGAAAATGGAATGAGGTTACAATGGTCGCCAGGTTCGCCAATCGAAAGCAATGAGTGCAGGAGTCCACCACTTGTAACTGCCTAGCGGTGCACGGGTAACACCGGTACCAATGGTATAGCCGGCGTTGTAGTGCACAAGTGCGACATGAGCATAACCCCAGTAGGCTCAATGCATCTCTGTGGCGTTTTAGTGACGTGGTTGCTATGGCAATGATTGGGCCCTTATAGATGGATTGCGGTGATATGCTCATAATTACGTTGGGATGATGAATATTACGCCTGCCTTTTTGCAGGACCCGCGTAACTAGAACTGGAACGGGCCTGGATCACAGCTAGAATGGGACAGGAACTGGAAGGGACTGGGACAGAACTGGAACGATGACACATGTGTTTGGTAAAGGGAGGAGGGCAAACAAGCTAACTGCAGTGTAAGCTTTAATATACTATATAGGAATAATTGCCAGAAGAGTATAAACAAAGTTATAAAAAGATAGACTGTCAATTCTTATCCTCTTGTCACTTAGTGTGACTAGTCACTGTTTTTAGTCTACCTTTTGTCCGGCTTAGCTGTCCTCCACTACCAAGGATTCAGCTGCATGAATGACGTAGCTCGGCTAAAGAGCGCTCAATAGATCTATTCAATACGGTTCCCCCATTCAATCTTAAGCGGGAGTACCCCGAGACAATTGGACATTGATCGTTAGGAATTAACAAGTACAAGTGACACCAATTGTATTAAGGGGCCAACTAAAGCTTGAGGCAGTGAGAAGGCTTAGAATTGGGGCATTTGGTGTGGGATTAGATAGTGTTGGAGCAAAATAGGACAAGAAAGGGCAGAAGAGTGAAAGTTAAATCCGTTAGATTCTTAAAGCATGACTGTCACTTGAAGGACTTGGTGGTTTTTCACATAACTAGATGACATCACTTTAAACTAACTGACTAGCATGTCGTCCAGTTCATGATATTCTATCATGTGACACTAATCACGTGCTGTTCACACGAATATCACATGACTAGATATTCACAATTTCATAACCTTCGTAAATATACAGCTGGCGTTTGAAATCCCGGCACTGGGTCGATAACTCCCTCTTGGTTCAAGAATGGATAATCTTAAAGATACGATATCGAACTTGACGATATACGATGTCAAGGCGTATGTACGCAAAGCCCAAAATGGTATGTTTTATTAGTGTTGCCTCGGTGGTCTCGAGGTTGTACTCAACATGGAATGTTTATCTTTAGCAGACTGTATGATAGCAATACTAACCTTTAGTGGTCATGAACTTGACTGAAATGGAAGCTAAGGTAAGCCTAACTATTGGTGATGGCATTATAACCGATATGTTGAACTGGATCTTGGACTGCTGATTTCTGGTTAGATTCAAATTCAATTTTGTCTCTTTTTTTGTTGCTTGTAGTTAGCTTGCAATTTTATTATTTTGATTCTAACGATCAGGTCCGTGAAGCTACCAATAACGAACCATGGGGCGCCAGTAGTACACTGATGCAGGTAAGTAAATTAACGGATGCATATACACTGAGGATTGATTAGACAAGGGCGATGAACCCAACAAACACACACAATGGGCTCTGGATTTTAACCTTCGTCCTTAACAAGTACTGACGATAGGAAATTGCTAATGGTACTAATTCGTACTCTCATTTTCATGAAATTATGCCTATGATCTATAAGCGATTCACTGAAAAAGCAGCCGACGAGTGGAGACAGATATATAAGGCATTACAGCTGCTAGAATTTTTGGTTAAAAATGGTTCCGAACGTGTAGTGGATTATGCCCGGTCTCATTCGGCAGTAATTGATATGCTCAAGCATTTCCACTACATTGATCAAAATGGCAAGGATCAAGGTATCAACATTCGCAATCGTGCCAAAGAACTGACTTCATTACTATCAGATGTTGATAAAATAAGAACTGAGCGCAAGAAATCCCGAGCAAATAAGACAAAGTTTTCTGGAATTGGTAACGAGGATTCTGGCGGGTTTGGAGGTTCCGGCAAGAAGTATGGTGGGTTTGGGAGTGAATCTCTTGAGTTTGGCAGTGGCTATGGTGGAAAACGCGTGTTTGGTGATGGTGGTGGGTTCGATGGATCCAATTATGATGGCCCGGGGTATTCTAATGACGATGAGTTTGAAGAATATCAAGTAGAAGGGGAGGGATACGATGAGGACACATACGGTGCTCCAAGCACCAGTACCAGGTCGTCTAGACGAGCAGCGTCTTCATCCGCCGCTGCCATCAAGGAAAAGCCGCAGCCTCCGATTGCTGACTTTATCTCATTTGACGACGACGACGTGGCCACGTCGAGTGTGACTTCTAGCACTGCTGCTACTGCTGGTTCCTCTTCAACCGTTAAGGCTGGATCATCTACATTGCCTACATCCACGAACGAGGATGATGATGATTTTGATGACTTCCAATCTGCACCTGGCTCTGGCACTGGGCCTCAAACTACAAATGCCGCGTCTTTGGCGAAACAGCAAGTAAATGATATCTTTGCATCGCTCAGTCAGCCTCCAGCGGTGGGTGGTGCCACGAATTCAGTACAACCAACTCCCCAAGGCTTAGATGGCTTTAGCTCGTTTGCGTCAAACGTCCCTCAACAACAACCACAGCAACATCAGCCTGTTGGTTCTTTGAATTTGGGAGCTTCTGTGCAAAGTCCTGGATTGCAGCTACCTAGATCAGACACTAATACCAGTGGTTCTTCCAACTCTTCATCTAAACCGAAGTCGGACGATGCATTTGGATCGTTGTGGAGTACTGCTTCTTCACGGAAACAAAAGGCTGCTACAACAACCTCTAGTCTGGGCAGTCTCGCACAGGAATCAGCGAAGAATAATATGTGGGGTGGTTCTTTGGGTCAACAAACCAACAATGGAGTAAGCAATGGGTCGAATGGCAATTCTTCAGCTCAGCAATCGTCTCAAATCGATGATCTATTGATCTAAGTCTGCACTGAGATGAATCAGTATTGATAAGCATTGTTGTAGATCAATCAGAAGAAAATGGTTTGTCCTTTTTTGCTGTTTGTAACTTCTTTTTTAAGTATCATCATACATTCATTATGGAGCCATTCAGAAATGATTACAACCAGGGCCGTGAGCTCAAATACTATAATTTAAACTTCAAGCTCTTGTACTGCCTCAGTTGCTTCAATTATATCTTCCGCGCCATCATCTTCATTATGCAATCCCTGTTCAAACATCTCCCGTCCAGTCAATTTCCCATCACTCAGCTTGGTCTTGTTGATAGTATCCAGACCCAATTCCTTTCGGAAGTTCTCTCGCCATTTGGTGAATGACTCTTTGGTGACTGGAGTACCTCTAAATTTGGCTTGATCTTTCTCCTCTTGCAATAGTATTTCCTTTTCCTTTTGCTTTTCTTGAGCCTCGACTTTTTGTCCATAACACTCCTCTGCCAATTCCTTGAGTAAGGAAGCTAATGAGAACACACTAGGCATACCCAAATTTTCTTCTGCAGCTTCATGCAATTGAGATTTCAGTGCTCTGATGTCAGACTCATCAAATTCAAATGCAATCACATCCTCGGGGACTTCGTCTTCCTCATTCTCTGGCAACCAAGATCCATCAGATACATTGATTGATACAATCGGGACCACTTCAGGGTATTTTTCAGGATACTCGATTCCCAAGGTTAGGAACTTTATTGGTACAGTATCGAGACGAAGATGGATGTTATATTCTGTTTCCGAGATTTCTAAAGTTAGCCACTAAAACAACACAAAATCCACAGTACACATTATCATCTTGCTTTAGCATTAGACGTTCGATTGCTTGATTTCGTAGTTTATCACCCTTACATACCCTCTAATTCATCAGGATAAATTGATCGTAGAACATCCAATTCTTGTTGCTGCTCTTCCAAGTTGTCCATGGTACAAGTAGTCTCAACGCTCTTCGATCACTTGCCCACTTCCCGTCTCCACTACTAAATTACAACCTGCTAAACTGCCAGCTGATGAAGTTGAGAATCTCTGAAATATCGCCGTCGAGACAGCCGTACTAAGGATTCCAAAAAAAAAAAAAAAAAAAAAAAAAAAAAAGAAGCTTGAGATTCAAACCTGAAATTTGAGGTGATGTGAAGGGAAGACTTGATCCTCAGGAGTGGTTCAAGTTTATTTATTTGATTGGCTTAGATTGGGTATTGTAGATACTTTTTGAACTGAGAGGCTATTTTTTTATAGTATCTTTTGAGCATTTTGTGTTGGTATTTTGATATCTTGTTTGTTTTGTTTTCATCTTGAGCCTAGAGTAATAAAAGAAATGGAGTTGATAAAAAGAGCTAGAGAGCTATTGGATGCGTCACAAGCAGAAGAGACAGTTCAGCTTTTGCTTCCTAGTGCATCAACCACGCCTGACAATGTTGAAATTCTTCAATTGTTAGGAGAGGCCTATCTTGAGCTAGGGAATCCTCAAAATGCATATGCCTTATTTGAAAAGAGTGCTGAGCTTGATTCCGATGGAACCAAGTATGGACTGGAAAAATTCTTATGGCTGGGCCAACTGGCTGGAGACCATTCCGGAATTGAATGGTATGAGCGAGGAGTTAATGGTCTGCGTCAAAGTCTTGCTGATACTCCCACGGTTGAGCCTGAATGGACGCGACGAAAGCTGGCGGAGGCTTTATGTGGTATGATAGAGATTTGGATGACTGATCTTTGTATGGAGCCCGAGGCGGAACCAAAATGTGAAAATCTGATCACTGAAGCACTTTTAGTAGATGATAAGCTGCCTGAGACTTACTCGGTCTTGGGATCTATTAGAATCTCTCAGCAAAGAGATGAGGATGCTAGACAAGCTCTGGAAAAGTCGTGGGAACTTTACGAGCAACAATTTGATTCTGGGGTGGTTGCCATTGAGGATATCCCTGCACTCATACGGTTGGCTCAGAGTATGATTGAAGTGGACGATTATGTCCATGTTTTGGATATCACCACTGCTGTCAATCGAGCTGATGATGCTGTAGCGGAAGCATACTATCTCAACGCTCTTGCTCATGATAATCTCCGTCAACAAACTGAAGGCAGGGAGGCTGCTCGTCATACAGCAGGTGCTCGAGACGCATTACAATTACTACTTAACCTGAACAATCAAGAAGATTCAGACCTAGATCCTGAGGTAGCCGAGGCTGCTACAGACTTGTTGGCCAAGCTTCCGAATGTAAACGACGATGATTTCTCAGATTCAGACGATGAATGGGAAAATATTGATGAATAACGATACTACCATAAATAGAGTTTCCAGTATTAGCTACTGAGTTGCAATGTTGGAAGCCAAATTATCATTTTGAGATCACTCAGGGCTCACCTAATCAACCCGATCCGTTTGAATTGTAAGAAAATGCATTATTAAATCATCAACCATTCATGATGGTAAATCGTAAAAATCTAAAGAGTAATTAATGGTCTCTGGGTCTGTGGTCCGTGGTCTGGGTGAAGGTCTTCTCCGGCTTGGTCTCTCAGAAGTAAGAGATAGCAAAAATGTTGAAGTTAAGAAACAATGGACTCATATAGACGGGTTATCATAGTCCACGTCCCGTTCTGCTTGCCTTCGTTCCTCCTGAATGCGACGAGCCTCCTCATTGGGTATTAATTCCACATATTCTTCAGGTACCAGACCAGACTCACCAGTCTCTGCGTCTTCTGCTACTAGCCATCCTTGACCATGTCTATACGAAACCCATATTATTTGGCCTTCTCGAAGAGGGGCTTCATTATCATTTTCAGGAAAGAAATCAAACAGTGCAATTGCCCGACCATGGATTTCATCCGCAGACGCTACTGAGAATTCATACTCTCGAGATATCCGATCGCCAACATCTGTAGCCTTAACTACCGGACTGGCGAGGTCGTCATCTTCACTCCATGGTGGACCATCTTCTGGAGCCTCTTCATTGACTTGGGTCTGACGAGGTATTTGTGGAACACCATAGTGCAGTGGATGAAATTCCGGATAAGCAAAGTCCCGGACTTCAGTATATGGCAACGCAGACTGGAATTGGGGCAGATCCTGAGAGTTATCAGACATTTGCTAATGTGTTTGTGAGATACCCAAGGGAGAGCGAAATCTGCAACTAGCACCACCTGGGTGAGCGTAACGGGATTAACAAAACTTGAATCGATCACAAAACCAGCGAGACCGCTTCAGAACCCTCAGAATCTTTCAACCTCTAGTTGGATCTTTGGTCACGTCAGAACAACAGATAGTTTAAACACTCAGTTTCGATCCAATAGTTATCTTTTAGACCTCTCCTCTATTTCAAGCTCGTGGGCTTGACCAAACCACACCCGATATTTATTTAGATTCGTGAATTCAGTCTGGTCAGTCGTCAAAATAATGAAACCTAATTCAGATTCACTAGGTTCGACAAAGATTATTACACTAACAAAAAACGATTTCGATTATTATCTCTCGCCCTATATCGTTTTGTTCCTCCACCTAGCCTCTATCATCAGCGATGTACCATCTCGCGATCTCAGACGTTTGCAGACACGGAACCATGGACTTGTTTTACCTCAGGGTCAGGTCTGGGGAGAATTGAGAATCAACACCATCAGAGTGAGGCGTGACAGAGATTACGTTGGGGTGCTGATGTTTACGTTAGGTATCTGCACGGCAATGGCGCATCTGCATCACAGCCGGTAAAAGACAATCAATTTAGGGACGAAAAGTACGAGGGAAGCACTGGGAAAGCAAGAGGCGCACACGAGGAAAAGGAAGAAAGAGGTCAGGGTTGCGGTATTCTAAAGTATACAAAGTATTTACCAATCCGTATACTCAAGTCTAACAATAGCATTCGCTAATTCATTCGATCTCGTTACGAACTCCATTGCGCCGCGTGGACAGTGGCTCCATCGTAAACGAGAGTTAAGAGCAGAGTTACTGAAGTGGCGAAAAGAATTAGTTACAAGTGAGCAGTAATATTCAGAACTTGACGGGACATCATGACTACTGCACATAGACCTACTTTTGATCCCGCTAGGGGGAAAAGTTCCCAGCAGTCAGGAACCATTTTGCATTCTCGGATGCTACCTGCTCATACCAAATTGAAATACCGGAAGCAAGGTCAAGGAGGAGAAGGAGATGGGATTCGATCTAACGAAGAATTACGAAGCCGACTACTAGAAAATGAATCCAACCATTTGAATAGCATTGGCAAACCCTCGGTGGTGAGTTTGCCCAAACGCAAAGCGATTGAGCCAGAATCTCAACTGACAGACAATCAGGATCTAGATCACCCAGAAAATGCTGAGCTCGAACTGCAAAATAGTGAGGAATCAGATTTGAAGACTCAAGTCACAGCCAAACGTTCCAGATTCACAATTCACGAAAGCGATCAGTCAGATGATAATGACAGTGAAGATGTGGAGAATGAATCAGGATCAGGATCAGATAGATCAGATTCCGAGTCAGAAGACGATGATGAAGATGATCAGGAAGCATTAATGAGAGAACTGGAGAAGATCCGCCAGGAAAAAGCAGACAAAAAAAGATTAGAGGAAGAAGCAGAGAATGCTAAAAAGCAGCAAGCTAGAGAAGAAGAAATTGCGTTTGGTAATCCTCTATTGAATGCCGAATCATTCAATGTGTCCCGATCATGGACTGATGAAACCGTATTTAAGAATCAAGCCAAGACAGCTCAGAAAAAGTCGAATGAGTTTGTTAATGATATGCTACGATCCGATTTTCATCGACAGTTTATCAACAAGTACATTCGCTAACTGTTGAGCTGTTAAACTACCAGATTTTAGCAGTTAATATTTATATACAATTACTTTCTAACATAAACTTCAAAGCCACCTCCCCTATAATAGTCTTTACTCCTTCTCATGCAAAACTTTGACAGGCTCTTCAACTTTACGAGGAGGAATATAGTATCCTCGATTTGGTCCTGGCCATTCAGGAGGGAGAATGCCTGCTTTTTTGAATAATCGTGCAACTGTTTCGCTAGGTTGGGCCCCTACTCCTATCCAGTACTTTGCTCGATGAAAGTCTAATTGGATGTCTTTTATAGGCTTTTCTCCGGTGTTAATCTGTTCAGGTGTTCGAGGAGCAGGAATAGGATTATAAGTACCAATAACCTCAATGGGTAGACTATCTCTCGCAGTCCTAAGAAAAAAAAAAAAAGAAGCGGTTAGTTTTGATGTTATACCTAGGAGTTTTCCGACCTGTCATCGATTTCTCATAGAAAAAGTACTTACTTTGCACGTGAAATGACAATGTTGTATACGGGGGCAAACTTTCGCCCAAAGCGAGCCAGTCTTATTCTTACTGATCCTTTCATTATGTTAGATGGATTCTGTTTGAATGAACATACCGACTAGTCGATGTTCAAGTTTTTCTAGCAGGCCATCAGCCGCACGAAGCGAGCCTTAGACTTGGAGACCTTTCGACGATTGAAGCTTCAATTGAAATGAGATCAAAGGCATTGATGTCCTGGGATAATGAAGTTGAATAAGGAATATTTTTGAATTCTGTAATCACATCTGGTATAAATTATGAGATTTGAGTTTTCAGAACTATTTGATTCGGTAACATTTTAAGCAGTTTGTCCTTAAAATATTGGTACGATGCTGGTCACTAAGCTGTAGGGTAGTAAACAGAGCTAAGGTGAGCCGAGTCCATAATAAAAATCCACTGTCACCACCAGCAACAGTACAAATTGGCCAATCAGATCCCCACAGTACCCTATGTGGAGTCCAACTAGTGACGCAGGTATGAAGGTATGGTAGTAACATTTCAGTAGCCTCGGTGATTGAATCTTGATCCAATGTGAAATTCGCTGGTAATTCAGAAAAAACGCCGGACAATTTGATATAAGTGTTTTTAAATTCTGCCAATCTTGTTACTAATAGTTTCCAAGATTCAAACTCCGGCAGCTGCGGTAGACTGGATGATCTGATACGGTGGTTAGCATTGTGATCGGTACCGTGAATGACCTCAAGAGGGGCAATATCTGGCTTAGTTAGATGATTAACCACAAAGATCGTGTCGGGAGATTTTGATACCAATACAATTGCTTCCTCAAGTTGCCACAATCCTTGGGCTTTTACATTCACCGTCAAATCAAAGCTGTATCCTAAAGAGCCCAAAAACTTCACTCCATTAACGAAGGGATCACTTAACATTGTGTGAGGTGGCTTATCTTGAACCAAATATCTGAACCCTTTAACATAGTGGTCAAAGATAGTGGTATCTTCTTTTCGAATGAAGTCAATATACTGTTGTAGCACCTTGGGGCCCTCATTAACTGGAGCCCACAGTACAATTGCCTTGATTATTGGACCATTGCTGCTACAGGCTTTATGCTTGCTACCCTCAATCGTTTTGATCAGATAACGAAATTCTTCAAGCGCAGGCTGCCATCCTGACTCTGTACCACTAGTGGTCTCAACATCGGTCTCAATATAAACAATTTCATTGCATGATAATAGTTTCTTGACTTCTCCACTATCTCTTTCGTACTCTCTCAGGGTATGATCCTTCCATAACTTTAGACTGGGGTTATTCCACCTAGATAACTTTAATTCGTCATTTGACCATAGGTGGACATGACTGTCAATAACTTGAGTGACTTCAGTCATCATCACAAACTGTCATTCGTCATCTGTTTATTCAATCCGTCTACCTGGCTTGCAGTATTCGGACTGGAATCCTCCATAATCCCCGCCCTGGAATTCTTCATTGTCCCCGCCTTGGAATCCTTCATGGTCACCGTCCTAGTCCCCCACATATAGATTACTCCCCCCCACACACTTGGAGTTCGTCCGCTAGTAGCTTGAGATTGTTAGTGGAATTGGAGATTCAGTAGAAGTAGCAGAATAGATACCATAGCTATAGAAAATGCGTTTGAGCACCACTCTTTAGGGTACAAAATCTACCATCCTAAAGCTTTATTACTCCCTGAATCTCCTACAATCAAGAAATATTACTATACGACATAGCGCCGCAGCTCCGAGGCTTGACACGACTAATATTCACACTACACATATCACAACCCTCACAGTTAACATCACAGGACATCACAGGTAGCATCACAACCTGAACCAGGCAACATCATAGCACGTACAAGGTAGCATTACTGCCCCTACCAGGTAATATCAAAACTCGTAGCAAGTAGCATTATTACCCGTACCAGGTAACATTACAACCATCACAGGTAGCCACAGTATTGAGGTGCCAAAAGATGACAATATTTTCCATTTGGATTTTTGATAGGCACAGTAAGTATGAAGGAAGTGCCCAATCATTATAATCACTACCGCTGATTTTGCTATCTCCAATACTAACTTCAGGTGAATGTATTTATACCAAACGATGGCATCAGGCAAATCAAACCGTTCAAAATCATAAACAATCCTTAAGCTCGGGGTCAGAGATTTTAATTCGACCACGTGCTCAGCAAGCGCATGGTCAAACTAGATCTCAACAAGATGATGCGAAGCTGATCTTTGGAGTGGTGTACTCTCTGCGAAATATGGTGAGGAAACTGACCGATGAAGATGCATTTAGTAGTTACTGTACTTCTCAGTATAAGCTGCATTTGTACGAGACAGCATCGAATCTTAAGTTTGTGTTGATAACTGATCCTCAAATGGAAAACCTTAGGGTGGCCCTACAACAGATCTTTGTGTCTTTGTATACAGAGTATGTGGTTAAGAACCCATTGAGTCCAATTGAGCATGAAGGAGGTGATGGAGTGGATAATGAGTTGTTTGTGTTAGGATTAGATGCATTCATTTCTTCATTACCAGGGTTTAACTAGGTATTTTAAATAACTTTGATTCTCATGACAACCAGCAGACCTGTCTAATTTGGTGGCGGTGCTGCTGATGCTACTTCTGGTTCAGACAATTTACTGATTTTGTTCTTGACTGTGGTGGTTTCGTTTTGGGTTTGATCTTGGCCTTCATCCTCTGTCTTGCGCTTCTTTCCATTACTAGCAACTCCGTTGACGACTCTAAAATTAGGCTGGCATCGCCAATGAGGAATCTCTTTATAATACTCGCCATTGTTTTCAATAACAATGTCTTCTTCAGTCTCTAGTACTTTAGCAACCCGCTCCTCAACCAACACCACGATACGTTCGAATTGTTCAAGATCTCCTTTACGAATTGGGCCAATTTGGTTTCGAATGTCGATGTGTACAGTAAGAAAGGGGCGTAAAATCTTAAAAAAATGAGATTTCATCGCCGATAAGGTTGCATCTCCAGGGGTCTGCTTTGCGATTTCAAAATACTCTCGTAACATCTTATCCACTCGTGGGAACCGGTCATCAATATGTTCCTTACCAATGTTGAATATCGCAGGATTGAACAAATTGCCTTCTGCAGACATGATTGCATCAGTTGAGGTTTGCTCCAGACAATGGTCGACGTCTTCCTGGTATAGAATATTACCATTGGCAAACACCACAGTATCTGGAGGAAGATTATCTCGAACGTACTTTATAATAGACCAGTCTGCTAATCCCGTATTCTGGCCTTTCATCTCTCTGGTTCTACCGTGAATAGTGAGGAATTGTGCCCCGGCAGCCAACACATGTCTGGCATAAGCCAATGTCTTTTCTCGATCTTCGAACACTCGAATCTTCGCTGTCACCGGAATCTCCAGTTCAGTATGCAGAACATTGATTAGGCGATGGATCAGGTCCCAGTCTTCCATTAGAAATGCACCATAATGTCCTTTCCGTGCAATGCCCTGAGGACATCCTAAGTTCAAATCCACTGCATCACATCTACCAACCACATGTCTAGCAGCTCGAAGAAGTTCTTGAGGATCATTGGCACAAAACTGTACTACTAGAGGCCTATCAATCTTCACATCTCCATCCATACTGCTAAACTGATTCTTTCGATACTGTTCATTCTCACCGAATAGTCGAGCATGGAACATGGGAGTGTAGCAAAGGTCAGCTCCATACCGTCGGCTGAGAATTCTCCACGCGAGCTCACTTTGATCTACCATAGGAGCCACAATGGTCTTAGGAGTTCCGATTGATTTGTACAAGTATCGTCCTTGTAGTTTAGGAGGTACAGTTGGTGCAATATTAGTATGCACTTGCTCAGCTTGAAACATTGAAGGATCAGTTGTCCTACTCTTATCCTCAGTGAGCGTCCTACTCTTACCCTCAATGGGTGACCCCTCAACCTCTGAGCTCTGATTCATAACCTTAGCAGATGTCATTTTGGAAACACTTGGTATGCTGCTTTTGAAAAGATATGAACTGATTCTTTTTATCAAACCAGTACCCTTATTGGGACTATACATACGTACAACCTGAGGAGGGGTTGATGAAGACTTGTTAATTGAAAGATTCGTCTTGAATCTTTCAAAGTAAAAAAAAAAAAAAAAAAAAAAAAAAAAAAAAAAAAAAAGCCCCGATCAGTGCGGCGTCGCCCACGCCAATTTTTTAGTCTGAGATGAGTTGAGTTGAGGCGTGAAGTTGAGTTGATGAATTGGCCAAAGCTGGTGGCTTGACGAGAGTTGGTGTCTTGACTAGATGACTTGGTCAACGACCTGAAATGCTTGACCCGATTGTCTAAGCGGACTATTTAATGCAATTTATTAGTAACTATAGCAAACCCCCGATGTCACCGTCTAACCGTTGATCGTAAAGAGAACAGACTTCAGTCACTTGCTCGGTCATAATTCTCATTGAAACCTTCTTGTTTTCGCTTCTTTGAAGCTTCAATCATCTCTCGACGCTGCTTGCGCTTATTTTTCAGTACGGTGGGAACAGTAGAGATCTCAGTGCGCTGAACTGGTCTTTGCTTCAAAGCAGCTCGCTTGTTATGACCAAGCTTAGCAAGATCTAGCATCCAATCTTGAACATGAGCATTGGAGCTCTGTTTCATCACGTTGACAACATTCTTTACTGAATCGCTGTCTTCTTTTGTGAAAAAGGTAACAGCTTTACCATCACGACCAGCACGACCAGTACGACCGATTCGATGAACATAGGCTTGAGCGGTCTGAGGAACATCATAGTTAATAACCAAGTTGACTCCCTGAAAATCAATTCCTCGAGCAAGCACATCAGTACAAATAAGAACCCATATATCTCCAGTTTTGAATCTAGAGATTACTTTCTCTCGTTGCGCATGAGTTCGTTCACCATGGATAACATCGACATTGATTCGGTCATAAATAAGTTCATGGAACAAAGCTTTTGCTCTTTGAATAGACTGCACGAAAATGATAACTGGAGGTACGAAGTCTCCTTTACCTTCGGCAATCATTTGCCGTATGGCCATTAGTTTTCCTTGTTCATTGCCAGTAAATATCAATTTCTGTTCAACATCATCGGATGCACCTTCTTTGAGCCCCACAATCACTCGTACAGGATCCATCATGATAGAATTAGCCATTTCCTCTACCCCAGATGGGATAGTGGCTGAAAACATTGCCTTGCGAAGACGTTTGTTTGTACAAGCTGCAAGAATTGCATCAGTTTGAGCGGCAAATGAGTTCATCTCATCCTTGAGCTCATTGGAGGACTTTCTGTAATTGCCTCGTTCAAACAGCTTATCTGCTTCATCAAACACAACATATTCAACCGCTGACAGATCAATGACATCAAGCGTATCTATCAATCGACCAGGAGTAGAAATCAGAAGATCAAACTTCTGTTTAGATACTGAGTCTGAGCTGTTTCTCATCTTCCCCACCGCTGATTTTGTTAAAATGCAAATATTAAGATTTCTTCCTCGACTCAAGTTCATGATCTGGTTATATATTTGAGTGGCCAGTTCTTTAGTCGGAGAAAGGATAAGACACCGAATTCCTTGAGAAGAATGCTCCTTGAGAAGTTGAACGATTGGAATACCAAACGCAAGAGTTTTTCCTGATCCAGTAGGAGCACATGCAATGAGATCAAGCTTCTTGAGCATCGATGGAATAGCTTCTGATTGAATTGGCGTGGGTTTGTCAAAATCCAGTCGTTCCAAGTTGCGCAACAGATGAGGGTGGAGGTCAAACCGAGTACTGAGGTCAGTAAATGATCCAATTGGCAACGGAGCATCTGATCCTGAAATATTGATTTTAAATGCTTTGCGATGCACTTTAGCTTGGTGTTCTGAAAAGATAGTTAGAGGTAGGTTATTCGAATCTGAATCCTCACTAACTTCGACTTCATCGTCAAGATCATTAGATGGTTTGTTGGATATTGTCGATCTTTTAGAGCTCTGATGGCTGTCTACTGATTTCTCTTCCAATCTATTACCAAAGAAATTAACATCTTTAGAAATTCTACTATCGATTGCATTCCTCTTCTTGTTATCACCACTCTCAGGTCGGAACAAGCTCAAATCTTTTTGGTGTTTACCATCTCGCTTTATACTAGCACCACGACTAAGTAACCGGAAAATATCCATCTTAAAGTGTTATTTCCACACTAAGAGAAACTTATCTTATAAGACCTAAAGTTTAGTGTTTCTTAACCTCTCACCTCAACATTCATACAATTGAATCTTCTTTTAGCCACCAAAACTTCATATCAATCGGCGATAAATATTTTTATTTTTCATTTTTCATTTTTCATTTTCATCACAAAAACGCGGCTGTCGTCTTGGTTACCTACCTGTATACTTATTGTAAGTATAGACAGGAATTTTTCATCGAGAAGGAAAAAAATCGTTTGAGCCTGAAAAGTAAGAGGAAGGAAGTCAATTTGAACAGGACCTTACAAGTGGTTGGTTGATTAGGTCGTTGATTGAGATAAGGCCAAAGATCTTCCAAGCTGTAGAGAAGGTCCAAAAGGTTTTATTAGTGGTCATTGGCTATATCTTCTCTGATTGAAATCTGATATTTTAATAACTACACAGCATGATAAGGAGTGTAACACGAGGGGGGTTTGGAACCACAATTAGTGGCAAACGACTGCCACAATTGAATGAATCCATGGTTTCGAGAGGGCATATTTTGCGAAGCCTGCAGATGGTTCAAAAGAGAAGCTTGGTGGTTGTAAGAAATGGAGCCAGCATAAGCCGAGGACTGAAGAAGAGTGAAGACGAATACTTAACATCATCAACTGGAATCAGGTACCCGGGAGACGACAAGACACTGAAGCCAGTAAAGGAGTTCATTGGTGATGAATTTCCACTACAGGACAATGTTCTGCTTCAAATTCTTACCCATAAATCGTTTGCCCATGGCAAGAAACCTTTTAACGAACGGTTGTCTCTGCTAGGACGACGATTTCTCCGCATGTACATGTATTTGCATGCCTCTTCTCAGGGAGGCCAAATTGGAGGCAAGAATTTCGAGATTGATCACGCAATGATAGATGTCATGTCCTCTAACCCAGTGCTGGCTAATGTATGCCGCCAGGCTGGCATTGATGGTAACATGTTCTGGAAACCAGCTCATGAAAGCGCAGTGTCATCGGGGTTCGATAGTGTAGCAGCCAAGACGATCGATGCGATTGTAGGTGCAGTCATTCTAGAGCATGGCGAAGAGCGAGCACGAGACTTTGTCCATCAGCGACTTGCTGAGGGAAAGTATTCCGTAGTCCCGTTGTCTTCAGTGTTATATGGCCAGCGGTTGAAGCAACGCCAACAGAGTCGTCTGGATCTCCAGAGCGCCAACCAACAGTGATGAGCCCTAATCAACAGTGGTGAGCTTCAGCTAATATTGATGAGGTCTAATCAATATTGATGACCCCCAACCTACATTGATGAGCCCTGCCTACATTGACGAGCCCTAACTTACAGTGATGAAGGTGCAAACCTACCAACACAAAACAAGACCTCTGGTCCGATTATGATTAACGCTTGCAACCATGTAAATAATAAGCATGCAACCTATACAATTTATCAACCTGAATTCAATTCATATTATTGTTGGTATCAATACATACTGGGCATAATACCGCCACCGCCGTTCACATCATATGGTAGTATAGTATATCTGCCACCATTTACACAATAGTATAACCATAGGGATTGACTTTTAGGATATCCACTTACGTTTGGATGCGTATGTAAAATAAATGCTTGTCATCCGGTGATTGTCTATGTGACTAGTGCAAAGTGCTCCTTCTAAGTCGCGTCTCAGCTACAGGTTCATGCTTATGCTATGCCGGTGTGGAGCCAGCCCCTCAAGAACCAACCCGTATTACTAGCAGCAGCCTCAATAACTATTAGACGAAATAAGCTCCACTGTCTTATACCCAAGCGAGGATAGTTTATAAGCTTAAAATAAGGTCTTAATCGGTAGTCATCCTATCTAATCATCGATAGCTATCATTGTTCGTCCTCCCCTGACGCCTGCAGCCTTCCTGCCTCCTTGCCGGCTTACCTACCTGCCTGTCTGCCTGCTTACCTGCCGGCCTACCTGCCTCTTAATTTTTTTTAGCCCCTTGATTGGCACCATCATTAGGACCCATAGCATTCCGCCCAGGGAAAACAGCGAATGAACCAACACCGTTGATCGGCTAGGGTGATTGTACTTTGCTGTTACAAAGTTTAAGTTTTTAGGTGGCTGGTCAACGTCTATCTACATCTGAGCAGACAGAAAGCTTTTTAGACGGTCATATATAGTCAAAGCTGGAATTTCAGGGGTACGACAGCTGAGAATATACTACTGAAGAGTTGGGGGGACTCTGATTTTGGGTAAAGTATTTGGATAGCTAGGGAACTTTGACAGTAGGTCAGGTAGTTTAAGACACTTGCTGTGTTCCTGGTGTAGTGGTTGAAATACTCCACAATGCTATCGCCCATTCAGCAATCAAAACTGGCCCCTATTGGAAACATAATGGGGGTCGGTTCTACCATCCAAACTCATCAAATCCCTAGAATGAATCAGACAACTTCACCACTTGAAAAGTATATTGATACTTTTTGCACTCTTCTCAAAATCCCACCTGGGACACTTCCTCCATCTACTGAAGAGTCTAGAGGACGAGAGAAGCTGACGAAACTCGCAGACCCTCAAATGTTTGAACTTTCCACTGATGTAAATGACGAAGCCGAAAGAAGGACAAGCACTAACCCAGACACTCCTCAGTTTCTACAACCAGTTGCAAGCTACCACCCCAAGCGCAACCAGGGTCGCAAGAAGCTTCATCTACTGTCTGCTAATAGATTCAAGGACCTCTGCTTAGACATTGTGCTTGAAACATACCGTCGTCATCCCAATTTAGTGCGATCCCAGCCCAATGATCCATCTCGGAACCTTCCAAGTCCAGTACAAGAAGCCCCGACTGAACAACTCCAACGGTACCCTGAGGAAACCGATCACGAAGATCAAGAACGACGGGATTATGCTGTATCTGGTCAAGGCCCGGAACGCCAGGACTATATTATATCTGATCCAGACCAAGAACGCCGAGACTATATTGTATCTGATAAAGATGATCCTACGATAGCTGGTGGCCAATCTCAAATTGAGAATTCAGACACAGATGAGTCCTTGGCTTTGCCCTCGGGTGTAACATCCAAAGAAACTGAGGCAAATTCTATCTATAGCCATAAAAACGGATCCATTAATTGGAATGATGATGACATTCATCGTCTTGGTAATCGTCCTAGCGAGTTAGACGAACATTATACTGAGGATGCTGTTGATTCCCCTGAATTGGACCCTGTTGATTCTGACCCTCGACAGATCACTACTCAGGATTATGGGATTGATGGTACCCACCTTGACAATCCCACTCCTTCGGGACCAGTAAATGCTTTTCCCGATTCTGGGTTCACATCATCAATTGAGGCTAATTCCTACAACAAGCCTGGTGAATTGCCATATATGCATCAGCACCTCGAAATGTCTGGAATTCCTGCTACTAAGCAGCCATTGAAATCTACGACCATCATTCCAGAGAAATCAATGCTTGTCGAAGAGTCTGACGAGGATGAGGACGATGAGGACGAGGATGATGATGATTATGATGGCCGCGTTAGGAGTGGTTCGTATCAATTTAGAAGTAGCTTGCGCGATTCCACGTTGAATAGCATTGCCGAAGAATCAGAAGAGGATGAGCATTTGCAGTTCAACCAACAGCATAATAGTCGAGACTTGGCTACTTCCAGCCAACTGGCTGATGGCGCTAACGATAATCGTCTCAGTGGGAATTTCAATGATAATTCCCGGGAGATTGAGACTAATGGCTTCGATGCTGGTAACAACAGTGTCGATCAAAATAGAGTCAGTAAAATCTCGCACAGGGATGTTAGCGCCATCCGCGAGTCTTATGCTGGAGAATCAATTGATGATCTCAGAGACTTAATTAAGGATAGAGATGAGCAGATTCAAATGCTAGTGGACGAGGGCTCGAGAATGGATGAATCGATTAACAAGCTTGAATCACAGCTAAGTGAATCGGAAGTATTGAAAAATACTCTTGTTGAAGAGAATGGTCGACTCCATGAGCTTGTGAGTGGTTTAGAGGCTGAAAAGGAAAAACTTAATAAAGAGTTGGCAGAACTCAATTCCAACCACTCTACGGAGTTGACCCGATACCAGGATCAGATACGTGAAATTGAGCAGGCTTCTGCAGGCACTCAAGCCGAACACTTGGAGCTTCAGGGTAAACATGAGGATCTGTCAAATAAATCCATCTCATTGGAGAAACAACTACAGGACCTTCAAGAGAAACTAGACGGTCACGAGAGTAAACGTTCGGCACTCGACTCCGACCTAGCTGATCTTAGAACCAAAGTATCCACACATGAAGACCATAAGACTACAATGGAGCAACAATTGTCGGAATTGCTGAATAAGATAACCACGCATGAGGGCGTAAGTATTTTTGAGGGAAATAGGCTTGATACAGTGATGGAGTCGCAGAATGAGGATTTGGATGGATTACTAACATAATAGACCATTGAGGGCTTGAAAAAAGAGGTGTCTGAAAAGGATAAGCTACTGTCGGAACCTCAAGCTCGAAGCGTTGCGGCAACTGATGCCAGTGTTGGTGATGGTGATACAGGTTTGTCTGAAAAGTATGCAACACTTCAGAAAGAGCATGAGAAGCTCAATCTTGAGTTTGAAGAGCAACAAAAAATTACCGAACAGGTCAAGGCAGAGGCATCGGAATTCCTTGAGGAAATGAGAAAGCTTGCATCCAATCGCACAGGGGAAGCGAATTCTGCAGCTAGTGGTGAGGGTGATGAAGGCAGGGACTCTACCAAAGTCCACTCTCTGCAGGTCGAGGTTCAGGAATGGAAGTCTAGATACTTGCGTGTCAAGAGCAAAATGCGCGATGTTCGTTCGTCTACCTACGGTGCAAAAGAGGTATTCCTGTCTTCTGCTGGTGATGTTGGTCCTATTGGAAAGGGCTCACCTCTATATGACCCTGAGAATGGAAGAGTACGGACAACTACCGTTACTAGGTTCCAGATGGCCATGGATGATTTTATGATCAAGAGTCGTACTGATCCTGGGAATCTCTTGGACCATTTGCATAATTTGGTTGTTGCAACTAGAAGAGTCAATCAAGATATCACTGACTTTGCTTCAACTGATGGCGACGAGCTTGCTGAAATGTCAATGCAAACTTCTCTGGTGTCTAGTACTGCAAACCATCTTATTACCACTACAAGAAACCACACCACCTCTGGTGGTCTGTCTCCCATCTCAGTTCTCGATGCTGCTGCGTCTGATTTGACTGCAGCGGTCATAGGTTTGGTTAAAGTCGCAAAGATACGCCCAGCAGGAGAGGCCGATGAGTTGGTATCGTCCCAGAGTCAGCGACAAACTTCGGTTGTATATGATCCTTATGATACTCAGTACGATACTCAGAGTTCAATTGGAGATCGAAATGCCCGCATTAACTCTACCACTAATCGTAGCTCACTAACCACTTATCCCGAAGAAACTTACACTACTACAGGTACTTTGGAAAGCATTTCTGCAGCTGACCGAGGATTGGGAATGTCCAATGGCTCTCGTGGGCACGGAAGAAAAATTTCAAACGCCAGTTCAAAAAATGGAAGTTTCAACGAGCGAAAGTCTAGTATTAATACTTCCAATAGGTATGAAGACAGTGAACGAATTCGAGTCAAGAAACGGTACGCTAGTGAGTTTCCTCCAAATGTTTCGGCAACAGTTCAAAATTTCGACATTGAGGATCCCGACAACACTATCTCAGAACTTCAAGCTTACTTGGAGGAGCAGACATACAGTGTTATTGAATCTATTCAGTCCTTGCTCACTGGAATCCGAGATAATAGCACCATGAGGGACTTGCGGCCTCCTATTGGTAAGATCACAATTTCGGTTGATCAGATGATCGATGCCACTGGAAATTCAATGTCACAAACCAAGAATTGGATGCTAAAGGACAAGGGAGAGTATATTCTAGCAAACCTCTCAGACTGTTCGCAGCGTCTCTCTAATATCATGACGGAGACTGACTCTTTGCAGCCTCAGGACTTTCCAGAAAAGCACCTCAAGCAGCGACTAGCTGGTATCGCTTTCGACATGGCTAAATGTACAAAAGAGCTAGTAAAGACGGTTGAGGAAGTGAGCATAAATAGTGACATTACCAGCATTGATGAGCAGCTTCGAGAAGTGTCCTGAGTACTTGGAGTACATTTCTACGAGAACATAAATAATGAGTAACGAAGACAGAATAAAACTAGCTTTTTGGATTATGATGATTAAAGTAATATGCAGGGTTGTTTTAGCACCTTAATTTTAGATTTCTTTATAGTAACTTGGTTTCATCGACCACTGATTGACGGTGGCTGCTGTCTGACGATTGAGAATACAGAGAATGTAGACTGATTTAAGGTTTACTACACTCAAACTCCGGCAATTCAGGGTAAGAATGGGGTGAGCAGCAATGTTCAGGCATAAGGTACATAAATACAAGCTACAAACTCCGTGACAAAAGAACGTTTATAATTTCCCAGAATCCTGACAGTCTAAGCGTTTAAGATATCGTATTCAACCCCTGAGAGCTTAAGAGCATCGTAAACTAGCTCCATGGCAGCAAGACACTTCTCCTCGGTAAGTCGTTCTGTAACAACCTGGACGCCGACAGGTAACCCGTGCATCTTGTCAGCATCATAATTATGGTAGGCTCCTCTTTCCACTCGATTAGCTGGTTTGAAAGAAGTTGGCACTGCATCCACTTTGCGGTCGACCTTTGTAACAGGGAGAATGCCAGCCGGGTAGTCAAGAAGATTGAACAAGAAAGTGTAACCACAGGAGGATATAGATTCATAAAGACCCTTGTGAGGGAACGCAGGAGTGGCATTAGGGGGTGTAATTAAGAAATCAATTCCCTGAGCTTTCCAAGCATCAAAGAAGTCTTTCTTGTAAGTCTCTCTCTCATAAACAAGATCCCATCGTTCAGTAATGGTCTTGATATTCCACTCTCGGACTAGAGTGGCCCAGACTTTGTCACCTCGTATATGTTCAAGGTACCAGGCATAGAGTCGCTTCATCCAACGAGGAACTTTCTGTGCAGCCCAGGTGATTCGATCAACGCCCGCATCATTATGTTCTCCAAAGGCTTGATCCCGAAGAGCTACCTGGACACCATCGGAACAAAGCAATTGGGAAGCAATTCTGAGAGCCTGTAGTGGATCAGGAGAGTTGAATTCGACAATTTCATGGCCTTGTTTCTTAAGGGCGTCGGTAGTAAGCTCGAGGGCTCTGGCACAAGCAGGAGAAGGAGTGACCACGCCATCGTTAGAGATGACTCCAATTCGAAGCTTCTTTGGAAGAGTAACTTCATTCCAAGGAATAGGATGACAGCTGTAATCCTTCTCCCATGGCTTGAGACCGACCAGGGTTTTGAAAAAGAACCTAAGATCTGGCAGAGTTCGAGTCATTGGAGAATACACGGCGGGAATACCTTCTTGGCCAGGCATTGAGGTAGTGTTTCCGGCTTTGGGGAAACGTCCGGTAGAAGCTTTGATGGTGTAAGCTCCAGAGAAATGAGAAGGCAGTCTCACGGAACCAGCAACGTCAGTACCTATGCCCAGACGAGAAGCACCGAACGCAAGCATACTAGCCTCCCCACCAGAAGAACCTCCGGGGGCATAGCCCTTGGCATGAGGATTTTCGGTTGTCCCCCATAAATCGTTGTAACATTCAAAAGAAAGCATAGTATAAGGAACATTTGTCTTTACAAAAGGGACTGCCCCAGCTTCTTTGAGCATTTCTACCAGAGGTGAATCTGTGGTCAATGGTTTAAATGACTTGTTAACGTAGCCCAATGAGCAGTCATAGCCAGCAACCGCAACAGTGTCTTTGACAGAGATTGGGAATCCAGCTAGAGGACCCTTCTTATTGGCACTCTTTGCCCATTCCTTTGCATCACCAATCAGCAGCTCAGTAATTGGGTTTAGTTTTTCTTGGGCCTCAAGTGCTTTCTTGGAGTAAGCCAACAATACTTCAGAAGGACTTAAAATACCTTCTTGAACCTTAGACACAACAGTGGAAGCTTCGGCTTTTAAAATCTCTTGTTCCTCCTTGGTAACTGATTGATGGAACTCTTCTGGAAGACTATCAATTCGGTCTTGGCGCTGTTGACGCTTTGCATCTATGATGGCCTGTCGCCTACTGGTAAATAAACCCATACCTAACAATAAGTCTTTCGACTATATACAATCGGTTCTTAACTACCTATCAAATATAATCTCACCTCACTGCTCTACAGTCTATGATACGCCACTCTGTCTACACACCGATAGTGAATGGTTGAACTGCAATAGATTCATCCCTGAAGTATATATACCCATGCCTAAGATAGCCGACTACCTGATTTGGTGCCTTCTATAAGCGCCAGCCATGGTCCGGCCGAGGTGGCCCCGATAGGGATTAGGAGGCTAAGTAGAGAGCATAGAGAACGCTCAGTGATAATGTACCAGGAGCCATAATTGTTGATTCTAGAGAACACATGCATTGAACCTTCCATGGCAGCCACAGCCTGGATTGTTTCAACCGGTTACTCGCTGTACTTTCAACATTGTGAGGTGATTTAAAGCGCTACGCAGGGTGAATTTTGGCCGCTGCCCGCCGCAGACTGGGGTAGACATGGATGCCGAAATGAGTATAAATAGCCGATTGTGGAGAATTGGCAGAGCTGACGAATGAACGCGATCGATCAAGGAGGAAAGTGTGTTGATTTAATAGTTTAGATCTCGACTAGTTCAATTGATAAGATAGAGTATTGAAGAGATATAATGGTTAAGGTTACTAAAGTCACAGTAAATGCCAGTCACGTCATAGTGGGGTGGGATGATGGTAAGGAGTCTCAATAGTATGTGGAGAGAGGGGAGATGAGCATCGCAGAGACAATAGCTAACTGTAGTGATAATATTTGGCTTCGGGATTTGTGTCAATGTTCAAAGCATTTACACTCAGTAACGAAACAGCGACTACAGAATACGTTTGAAGTAAGTGATGTTGAGAATTGAATACGACAAGTTGGTAAGAATCATGTGCTAATAGTAATTGTAGATTCCTGATAATGTCCATGGTGCTTCAGGTTCAATTGATTCTGATGGAAATGTAGTCATCACATGGGCTCATGATAAGCATGAGAGTATTTTTAGTGCTCGATGGTTGTTTCTGCACTCATATAATCCCGTTCTCAAGGATAAAAGTGCGACTGCTTCAGTTCCAAAGACATACTGGATCAATTCAGAAATTGAGGGCCACCTTCCCACTGTCAGCTATGATTCAGTGATGGCGAATGAAATACCAGGAGTTCAGGAATGGACCCGAAAGCTTTATGAGTATGGATTCTGTATGATATCTGGAGTACCGGTGACTACAGAAGATACTGAGAAGCTGGTAGAAAGACTAGCATATATCAGACCCACTCATTATGGAGGGTTTTGGGATTTCACTGCCGACCTGGCCAAAGCAGATCTAGCTTATACCAATTATCATTTGGGTTGCCATACAGATGGTACGTATTGGTCAGATTCTCCGGGACTGCAATTATTCCATCTTCTGCATCATGATGGACACGGAGGAGAGACCATGCTGTGTGACAGTTTCAAAATAGCCCAGATACTCAAACAAAAATACCCTCAGCATTATGAAACGTTGAGCCGAGTACGAGTGCCCGCTCATTCTGCTGGAGAGACGGATGTGTGTATCACACCAGCAATTGTGGAGCCAATTCTCATTCATGACCCGCAATCGGGAGAACTGGCTCAAGTGAGATGGAATAATGATGATCGATCAGTGATGGATAAATGGGAATCGCCTCAAGACGTGGTAAAGTTCTATGATGCGATTCGAGTATGGGCTAAGCTCATTGAGGAGAATGAGCTTGTTATTAAGCTACAACCAGGCACATGTTTGATCTTTGACAACTGGAGGGTTCTCCATGGGCGCAAAGCCTTTGTAGGATCTCGACGGATGTGCGGAGCTTACGTCAACCGGGATGATTACGTTAGCCGAGTCAAACTGCTCAATCTTGGTCGAGATAGTGTACTGGAAGAGCTGTAATTAAGGACCAATGGGATGGATCGTCCTGATTTTCCACAACCTGTGCTTATCTTTCGATGATTCCTACATTATTGTGGCCTTTCATTAACCAATTGCATTTAATATCAGATGCATATCTCAGTCTTATCTTTCTTAATCTGTCTTATCAGTCAAAAACCGTTCAAGCATTGATAGTCGTAATCTACCGCTTCTCACAAAATGACCAGTTCTCACAATCGGCTTCTCACAATCGACTTCTCACAATCGGCTTCTCGTCGTTTACATAGGTCTGGAGTTCTTTTCTCTAATTACCTTTGGATCTCTGAAGTTGTCGCTGGTATTTGCCTTGGGTCTCCGATTCTTTTTCGCGCTTACACCCGAGCTTTCCCCGTTAACACTCACGTTACCCATCGTACCACCTAGAGTGGGTTGAGGTACCCCCGATTTCCAACTGCGATCTAGGATTGGTCAGTCGTGATTTCTTGGTATAATTGGGCCACTCTCCACCAATTGTCTCCGATCGAATAAGCTCCACCATATGTACTGACAATACGACATGACCAAGTTCATCCTACGACCCCAGATCCTCAACTATCCACCCAAAAAACAGCTGATAACCCCCTCCGGCTCATGTTACCCCCACCGTTACTCCCCGCAACCCCAGCCGTGTCTGTGGGTTAAAGTTGCAGGAGGGAGGGGGTTCTTTAGTTACATGTCAGATTTGGAGGGCTATCAGTGTAAGGGGGCATTTAGCTACAGCGAATGCAACATTGTATAAGATAGATACCACCTTGTTTTAGCATAGTAGTATAGAGATATAGTGATATGGTATGAGCAAGGGACTAAAATCCAATGAGGGGGCACCAAGATTAGATCACCAAAAGCTAGGGTGGGGTACATGGATGTATATATTAAGGCTGGAGGATGCCTAAGTGAAATAGTAAAGCCAAGGAGGAGGTGGATAAGAAGACAGCCAATAAGAAGAAAGGTGTTAGTAAACACAATTGAGATCAAGAATACCTTTCAGAAACTCTGTAGACGACGATAGTGAACGATCGTCGTTATTAATATAGGGAGCTTCAACCTCATCTTCGCTCCCATATAAAGCAATCATGTCTAGTGGGGATATTGAGCCTGGGGTGTACTATGATGAAGAACGAGGTGGAGAACGAATTATTGGTAGCCCAGTGCCAGAGAAGGCCGTTCAACATGTGATTGATACTACCAGGATTGCAATCGAAGAGGAGGGTCAGTTATCAGTGAGGGATGCTATCAAGATCTATCCTCGAGCCATGTTCTGGTCCACCTTTTTCTCTCTTGGAGTGATCATGTGTGGATATGATGCTCAGCTGATTTCTTCATTTTATGCGCTGCCATCGTTTATGGAGCATTATGGAACGGTTTATGATGGTGCGAAGCAAATCCCAGCCCCTTGGCAGGTAGCTTTGGGAATGGGCAGTCCAATTGGTCAGATTCTAGGATCTCTAGCATGTTCATGGCCCTCAGAAAAATGGGGTCGAAAGCGAGTGTTAATGGGTTGCAATATTCTCATCATTGGCATCATTTTCATCCAATTTTTTGCTCCAAGCTTGGGAGTGTTGTGTGCTGGTGAGATTCTGGCCGGTCTGTTGTGGGGAACGTTTGTGACCTTGTCGCCCACTTACTCATCTGAAGTCGCCCCAGTAGCTCTTCGTGGTATATTGACTGCGTTTGTTAATCTTGCTTTTGTTATCGGTCAGTTCATTGGCCAGGGAATGTGCGCAGCATTTGTGAATCGACAAGATGAATGGGCTTATAAGGCTCCTTTTGCAGTACAGTGGTTATGGCCCGTGATACTACTATGTGGTCTCCCATTTGCTCCTGAATCTCCTTGGTGGCTTGTTCGCCAGGGCAGAATGGATGATGCCAAAAAGTCACTTAAGAGACTAGCTTGGACAGGAGAAAGTCTGGATAATACGTTGCTAGTGATTGAGCAAACTAACATTCTTGAAGAAGAGCTCAAACTGTCTACCTCCTACTTTGACTGTTTCCGAGGTCCCAATCTTCGACGAACGGAGATTTGTGCCATGGTCTACTCCATCCAAGTCATTTGTGGAAACCCCCTCATGGGTTATATTAACTACTTCTTTGAACAGGCAGGAATGAGTGCTTCGAAAGCATTTGATATGGGAGTCGGTAACACTGCCATCGGATTTACTGCTACCTGTCTGACTTTTGTAGGTCTGAGTCACGCTGGTCGCCGAACGATCTATAACTGCGGGTTATACATCATGACATTGCTTTTATTATTGGTGGGTATTCTTGATTCTGTGCCGAACTATACAGAGCACCCGGGGCTCATGTGGGCCCAAGGTACTCTTCTTGATATCTGGACATTTCTCTACCAGTTCTCTGTCGGCCCACTTACTTTTGTTCTCATTTCGGAAGTTTCCTCTACCAAGCTTCGTTCAAGAACAATTGCTATTGCTACTGCTGTGCAGGCTCTATGTGCTTTGATTACCACTGTTGTGGTTCCTTATATGTTCAATCCCCAGTATGGAAACATGCGAGGAAAGATTGGCTACTTCTTTGGAGCTCTGTCGTTAATCAGTTCACTATGGGCATATTTCAGACTTCCTGAGACTAATAACAGGACTTTCGAAGAGATTGATATCATGTTTGAACGACGGGTGGGCACTCGTGACTTTAAGAGTTACGAGATCTTTGACTAACAATTATCTTGTTGAGTTTCCATTTTATTAATAGTTAAATTACCAAATACATCTTGGGCAGTTTTATGTTTAACGCTGATCTTTAATTTCAATTGCCTACTAACTCTTCTCTCACGTTGCTAAAACTATGGGTGTTTGTTCTCGGATCATTTGAAGCTTCACCATGTCTCAGTTGCCTACTATCTACCTCGTTGGTGATTCAGCCGTCCGTCGTACGGCTTTCAAAATATTTTAGAATTACAACTGTGGCATGTAAGTATAATATGATTTGAATATATGATTGTATTGTTCATACAACTTTGTACTAACCGCAGGGCACTCTGTTGACTTTGCGACCCAACTCAGGTGTGCATCAATTAGCATATATCAGAAAGTGGTTGTGGGTTGTCTTTTTTCCAATGCTATCATGGAGCCTGGTGAACGACTTGCTTGCCAAATAGGAGAGTTAACCACCAGTTCTATGTCTTCCGACGTAGTACCTAAGATTCATGAAGGAAGCACCTTTAGGCCCAATAATGGAACTTCCAATAAGCGAAAAGACCGAGAAGGTGACGAAGGAGATGATAGAAGCGATAGATCCGTTCGAGACCGATCAGATTCAGGGCGAGAAGCTGTGACCCATGAGGCCCACATCGATGTGAGGCACCGTGAGAACCGTGAGAACCGTGAGAACCGTGATAGCCGTGATAACCGTGATAACCGCGACCACCATCGTGATTATCGCCGGGAGTATCATCGTGATTACCGCAGTGACAACCGTGACAACCGTGACAACCGTGACAACCGTGATAACCGTGATAACCGTGATAACCGTGATAACCGTGATAACCGTGATAACCGTGACAACCGTGATAACCGTGACAACCGTGATAACCGTGATAACCGTGATAACCGTGATAACCGTGCTAATTCCAGAGAAAGGACCAGTGTTCAGGCAGAAGAAGAACCAGAATTGAAAAGAATATTGAGTTGTTGGTTGTTTTCTCACCAGGAGGTCTGCATCCAAACCCCCAGCATTAAATCAGGCTTATCTCATGATGCTGAATTGGTTCAGCGAGCAAAGGGAGTCAATTTCATTATTCGAGCTGGCACGATTCTCAAGGTACCTGAAATGACCATCAATTCTGCATGTACGTTTTTCCATCGGTTTTATATGCGTCAGTCATTAAAGGAATACCATTATTATGAGGTTGCAGGTGCTGCTTTATTCCTGGCTACCAAGGTGGAAGAAACTCTACGAAGACTTAAAGATACTGCCATTGCCTGTACCAAAGTCGCTCACAAGGACCCGAATATGGTTGTAGACGAACAATCTCGAGATTTCTGGCGGTGGAAAGAACGCTTGGTCGGCTTGGAGGAGTTTTTCCTCGAAGTATTGACATTTGATCTCGAACTTGACAACCCTTACACGTTTTTGAACTGGTTTTTCCACCAATATCAGATCCAACCTACATACCCAGCATTTCGTAAGGCCGCTTGGGGCTTCATAAATGACTCCTGTCGGACCCCTCTTTGTCTGCTTTATGATGCAAAGACAATTGCCGCTTCTGCGGTGTATTGGGCCACCCAAGCTGCTCAGTTTGAGCCAGATTCTGCTTTCTCTCGAGACAAGGTTTCTCCATGGTGGGTGGATGTTGGTGTAGAAAAGCAAGAGATGATCAAGGTATGCGATTCGATTGCTAAGTTCTATGAACCTCTGTTTGCTGCCATGCCAAAGCTTGAGAGTCAACGGTATAAGCGAATGAGTGATTCAGGTAATTCTAGTGCTCAGACATCGTCTACTCACACCCCTAACTTTACCCCAGATGGTACTCCTCAAGCTGGGTCTGAGCCTCAAACACCAAAAGATTTATCTGAGAACTCTCAATCCTAGCTTCTCTGGATCAACTCGCAACTAACCCTTACCTAAGATCTTACTAACTCTGGGGTTCTCGACACCTTCTTAGGGCGCTCAACCGAACCGTAGAGAACTACCCGTTTGCATTCACATAGCTTATTTGATACAAACATATAGACTTTTGATCATCTATCCTTATTGTACCCGATCCAATAGTCCCCCCCCCCCCTTGTCCCTTACATCTTTCTTCATACTAATTGTAGTGTTCGAATCCGCCTTCGAACCTCCGATAAGCCCAAGCAAGCTGTCGCGCGGCGGGATCAACGCGTCTAATATTTCGAGAGCTTCGTACGATACTTCGTAACTACACCAACTAGCTGAGTAGAGTATTCTTCGCCAAGGGCATCAGGAGTGAGATCTATAATAGTCTAGGTCCATGGCCGCAGTTGTATGATCAAGTCGGAAAGCGACTGGATATGAGCTCGTTTGGTAGAGACGGTTCAAAGGTGAGTATGAAAGAAATGGGTAGATGGTTCATGAGTTGTGTGGTGGCCCGAGTAATGGCCCCTAGTAAAGATTGAGTATAACTGTTTAAATTATGCAATGCTTAGTAGTATTTGATCAAACTAACCATAGCCGACGCGGACACTTACGGTTGGTGGAAAGGATTCTGAAAGTACCGAATTGAAGACCGCAAGGCCATCTTCATTTGCTGGGTTCGGTGGTTCTCCTACTCAGCAGGATGTTAGTAATCAATTGAAGTCAGAAAGCATAGCGGTCACGCCAATATCGAAAACTAGAGGCTTGTCTGTTTCAAATGGCTTTATGTCATCTGAAGTAAATAACACCACTAGCTCAGACTCGCATAACCGGGAATTCCAACTCGATTCGTTCCCTCCATTAGGACCACCTACTGACTCGCAGACAAGTCCTGTGATCTATGGTGGTGGTGAAGATGAGGACGAACAAGAGGATGATTTAACGTCGTATTTTCAACCAGGAAGAAATGATTCTCCCTCTGATGAAATCGAGCACTCTCGAGGCACATACGATCGAGATGGTAGTAACAATGATGCCCTGAAGAATTTGATTTTGACTTCTTCTCCCCCTATTCAAGGAAACGAGACCTTTGCCAAGTCAGATAGCGATTCTACTCCGTTGGCACTAGCAGACTCTCAAGTAGAATTGGAAAGAATGCGAAGGCTACGCGAGGTGAACAATGCTCGGCTAGTTTTGGGAAACCAACCGTTTGTTCGAACAGATAGTGGTGAACACATAAGTGAGAAAAGCCTGCTTGTTGACGATAAACTGCCAAATTTAACTGGTACCCTGTCCGCACATTCGCATAGTCTCAGTCATGAACCCAAGGATTCAGGTATTCCACATAGCCCACATTCTGGGTCTGGAAATATTATACATGTCCCTGATTCTCAGGGTACTCAATTAGTAAACGCAACTGAGGGTTCTCAAGTAGACAATCAACACCAAACATCCCAGAACACTCAATTGAGTCAACTCACTGAAAACAGGAATACACAATTACTTGACAGTAATAAGAATGGCTCCTTCAATGCGTCAGGAGACGTTCAGGAAACTCAGCCTGTCATGTCACAATACTTCAATGACGAGCCTCCTCAAGGTTTTGGTTTGTCTCAAGATTCCACCCAACTAGTCACTGGTACACAGCATGTATCTTCAGACTTTTCCCAGGTAGCTAATTTGGAGGATTCAACGCAACTGGTTCATGAAATTAGAGATAGCCCCATTGGTGCGATCCATACCCAGCGTCCGGTCCTAAAAGATATAAAAAAACCAGACGATTCTGCAATGTTGTCTAATGAAGATCCAGAAGTTCAGGTCTCGTCTACGCCTGTGCTTCCAAAAACTACGGATCTTAGAGCATCACGGATAACAATGACAATCCAGCAAACTCCTGGTCCTAATGAAGATGTAGAGTTGGAAGCAATTCAAAGTGATGACGAAGATGGGGATGATGGGGATATAACTGGCTCTGGAGATGTAAGCTTTGAAGATGGAGAAATGTCCAAATACAATCACTCGTTTGAAGGGCTAAAGATAGAAGGCTATCCCAACACGGCTCCTCGCGATTATGGTGTTAGATTCTCTAATGAGGAGCAGGTAAGCGAATCTGAGCGGTACATCACATCTGTCGCTGACACTGTTCAGAGGCAGAATGTTAGGAGACGTCTGGTAGAGCCATCTCCATCAGTGATTCAGGATACTGTGGATAGAATCCATCGACCAGTAATGAGCATGGATGTTTCAGAAACTCCGAGCAGGCCTCCAGTACTCAAGAGAAGTTTGAGTAGTACAGATATTCGACAGCCTCCTAATACGTCCGATCGTAAAGCCAAGAGACTAAGAATACCTTCAGATTCTGACGAGTTGACACATGTGAATGGCAGCCATGAAGATGACCGTCCTATAGTAGCCAAGATTTCCAGTCATGATAACCTAAAGTCATATGGTGTAGAAAATTCTCGTATGTTTGAAGAATCAACGTTATCTTCTCCGCCTTCCTTTCTGGCTGAAGATTCCTCCTCGGTCTCGATCGCTAAGGGAGGGAATGCTGTCTGTGGCTGGGTTCAATGGCAAGACGGAAGGGTGTATCCTGTGAGAGTGACATCTTTTGATGATGATGGACATCAAGAGGTTAACCCACATACTAGTGATAAGACTAGTAGAGTAGACGTGATCTTTGGTCCTGATGGTCGAGAAGGAGAAATCGCAATGTCAAGTTTGTTCGCTCTCGATTTACAACCTGCGGACCACGTCAAGACCCAGGACGACAAGAAGGAAACATATTCAATACTTGAATTGATCGATCGTGTAGACGAAGAGGGACAACAAGGAGAACCACCATTAAACCTCGTTACCATGGATTCATATGGATACGTTAAAATAGAGCCAGCCAGCCAGTCAACACATCCTGAAGGTAACGAATCAACCAAATCAAAGAAAGAAAAGACCAAGGCACGGTCCAAAAAACGAGTAGAACCAAGGATTGTGGCGGTAGCAGAACTATACATGACAGCCAAGCTATGGGCAAGATATCGGGTTAGACGTGAAGGGCCTCATAATGTGTTGGCCGAGGTAGGGATTGATGCCAATAACGTTATAGAAAGCAGACCGATACGCGGAAGGTTGTTACCAACGGACGTGTATAAGGAAGTAGAAGGTGGTAATAGTGGCACGAGGAGCTCGTTGTTGGCTCATCTGAAGGGCAGCATTAACGGGGCTCTTGGCCGAACAGAAAAAGGTTCAACCATTTTCGACGGGTGTTTGTTTAGTGTGACTATGGACGGTGATGATACAATGCAAATCACCAATGCAATTGAGCAGCATGGTGGAACTGTACTGAGCTCGGGGTTTCGGGAGCTACTGGTGGATATAAGGAACCCTGAACTTGGATTGAATCGAATAAGTGAACGATTCAAGTTTGGGGGTGTGATTGCTAAAAGTCCTAAACGAACTTTCAAGTACCTAGAAGGACTGGCACTTGGATGGCCATGCCTTTCGAGGAGATATATTGAAGATTGCATCAGTGAGGGACGACTTCTGCAGGAGTGGGAGAATTATTTATTATCAGCTGGTATCAGTGATACGCTGGACCAGTCAACTTGTTCACAAGTTATTAGTGGTTTTCGAGCCAATTGGCAGCTTGGAGAGAGTCTTGGGTCGCAATTCAATGCACGCCCCAAGGTGCTGGAGGGAATTAAGGGAAAGGTGTTTGTTGTGGAGCCAAGCCAGGTTACTGGTAATGGGAGAGATGATTCGCTAGACTTTATTGAGCTACTGCTTAGGCTTATGATGGGGGATCAAGGTAAAAATCTTGGTCGTATACAACAAGTGGAACACGCACCAAAACGAGGAGCCATAATTATCGAGAACTTTGGTGGACTTAAAATTACTGGTAAAGGGGAGACGCTGACAAGTGACCGGCAATTGCTACGAATGATGCGCAATGGAGACGTTGAAACAAAAAAATTGCGATCAGTTATCTATAATCGCAAATGGGTGGTTCAGTGTGTGATTAATGGGCGACTGGTTTGACATTGTGAGTGACCTCAAAACTAAATGTACAAAATCATTTTGGTATATTCTATTCTCATATCGGACCTATCTGACACTCAGCAATCCTAGTAGTTACCTACTCCAGACGAGTTCTTAAAAAGCCCAAATTTCATTCTTGACATCCTGAATCACTACCTCACAGTGGATTTAATGAATTCATCAAACTTTGTAACGCCTAAGCTGATAGAATCAAATGACTAGTGTATTGGTTTTAAATCAAACCCCATGCCAACAAATCCTCTAAAACAGAGGAGAAGACAAAGATTTGAGTTCAAAACATTCACACTAGCATTATTTAGATCCCTTTAGTACGCCCAAGCCTGAATGAACTCGACTATGATAGCAGTTTGTCTAAGTGATGTCGATGGTACTAAAGATCAAAAAAAAACTCGGACGAATGTTTTTTTTTGTATATACAAATTTCAAATCCGCACGGCTGGCGCAAAGGGGACCGGTTTAAACCCTAACGACAGTTCAAGTGTTTGGTAATGGGATACACCTTTAAGTGGACGAGAGATCGAGAGATCGAGTGTTCGAATGTTCGAGAGATCGAGTGTTTGAATGATCGAGTGATCAAGGGGTGGTCGAGTAGTCGAGTGGTTAAGTGGTCAAAAGGTCAAAAGGTCAAAAGGTCAAAAGGTCAAAAGGTCAAAAGGTCAAAAGGTCAAAAGATCAAAAGGTCAAGTGATCAAGTGGCCGAGTAATCGAGCGGAATTGCCGGCAACCGTTACCGAGGTCAAGGTACGGTCCAAAAGTACTGGAACCGGTCCATTGGTGTGGTTTCGAAACGATTTCCACAAAGTTGGCAAAATTCAACTCCTTTGTCGAGAGGCTGCAACACATTGTGGTATACTGCAGTAAACCTGGTTGGCCAAGCTCCGTTTCAAGCATTGTTTCAAGCATTGTTTGGTGTCTCGGACTGTCGACATCATGTCGTCATTAATCCTTACACATGCACTCAACTTCTCACCACATCTCTAGCCTGGTAAGATAAAAGCAGTAAATTGCACTGCAGAGACACAATGCATATTCATGATCATCATGTCGCAGGAATCTGGGGTCGACCAATCACTATGCGTGTCACGCAAGCGTAATAACCATCTGGAGACTCCATACGCTGCTCAGACCCCGAGCTGTCAACGGAGTCGTTAAACTATTTCAATGAGCAGCACGTGAAGCCGGTGGTGGTGGGACTGGGAATGGCAGCTACGGGCTGTATGGGCGGTGGGATTGCTGTGGGTCAGTAGGAATGGGACTGTGACAGGGACTGGGAGTGGTAGCACTAGCGGGTACCGGTATGTGCATGGTGGGACTGTCATGGGCTCGTATGAGCGGGTATGGACACCAACTGCAGTGGCTGATATGGGGACTGGAAGCCTACAATGGTGTCAGTGTGATCGTATTCATATGCCTAATGTCACTTTCGGGTCTGGCTCAAGTACAGTGATCTCCAGTGCGTGTATCGATCATGGGAGTTTCACCATGTATAATAGTAGCTATGCAATCTGCTGCAGGTAATCCTTGTAATTTAGCCATTAACTAAACGGTTCCTGAGGGATGTAAAAAGTGAATAAGTATGAAAACAAGCTAAGAATGGTAATGAAGTAAATCACAATACTCAGACTTTGTCTCATCCTCTCCTTCACATTGCCCATACTAACATACCACTAGGATTCAACCTCTCTGATGTACATACTCACAACGCACAGGCACACTGTCCAATGTACAACATATAGCAAAAATCGGGCTATCATATATTATTTCTTTGCCCATTTAGACCCTTTCATCTATTAATCATACACTAAGCTGTCTATCACTAGTAACATTGAGGTTCATACTCCTAGCTTGTATTGGCTTAGCTTATGTTACTAAATGTTGCTACAAATGGTTTCCCTCCCACTGGATCGCCCATCGCCCATCAACGTCTGTTCCAACAGGAAATCGTATAATTGCTATAAGCCTCAAGTTCCACACCACCTTGGATAGTTTCAAGTCTTGTCCCATTATTATATCCTTCATTCCTACCGTGCCCTACTCGTAACTCAGGCTCCTCGTCCCCCCAAGCTTACCCCATACTATAACTCGTGTCTCGCCTACCTGGGGGTTCTTCTCGTATCCTACTGCCATACTCATCTGCAGCTTAGCTTACCCAAATTGCCAGTCGCGTCTGCAATGCAAGCGTGACCTCCACACACATCCCCAAATTAGGTGGCTAAATGTACTAAGGCCACATTTGTGACTGGGCCGCAATCCCGGGGTTATCGAAGGTCACGGGAAAGGGCGAGGGCGACTAAGCAGAGTAAGGTTAGCTGGAGACCGAGAGAGAATTCTGGGGCAAGTTCGTAGCAGCGACAAGGTCAGCAACTGTAGAGGAAGAGGATAAATTTTCCACATAGGTTGCAAGGGTTTTGTTTAGCTATAGATAACTGGGGGTGTGAAGACTAGGCCCAGAATATAACCAAGCCATTTACACTTTCGCTACCGTGGGGTTGCCAGTAGTGGATCAAAATAACATTTGAAAAATCACTGGTAGCTTTGTCGGTTCGTGAACCTAGGATTATTTGAGCTGACAAGATTAGTGTCACCCATTTGATCATAGGTCAAACATTTTGATGTAATTAGCGATCTGGTTAAAGAGCAATATATTTGGTACAGTTGCTCACTGTAATCGATTCTACATTAGTTGTACTACTGTATAACAAGCGAGTAAGTATAGGATGAGGTTAAGGGATCGAGGTGATGGATGGGAGTTTGTGTTGGAATTTATGCTCCTTCAATGGTCTATCGGATTTGAAATGCTAGACTTGTCAACATGCCTCAGTTTCGTGACCATGACTTGTTAATGTGTTTACTAACTTGACAGTTTTTTCAATCATCGGACAAGAACTTTGTCCTATAGAACAAAACAAAAAAAAAAAGAACTCTACCGTTTGTGAGCTCTTTTTAATCAAGTCAGCTTGATAGGTGGTCAAATCTTGTGTTTGGTCCATTGGGATGATGTCTCTAGACGTTAATCATATTCATCCATTGCCTCAACCACTTTCTGTCAACATGGATAAACCTGATCAAGTCTTACGGCCTACTGAACCAATCCCTCCTAAATCGACTGCTGTTAAGACTGACAAGCCAAGGCCTCATATCTGTACTACTTGCACCCGATCGTTTGCTCGGTTAGAACATCTAAAACGTCATGAAAGATCTCACACCAAAGAAAAACCGTTCCAGTGTCCGGTATGCGAACGATGCTTTGCTCGAAGAGATCTGTTATTACGACACAAGCAGAAGCTTCATGCTTCGTTTTCAAACGAACCTCGACAGAAGCATGCAACCAATTCCATGAACCCCGATGGCCGCAAAACCTCTCGCAAAAGCACTTCTTCGAACTCCTCTATGTCCAATGGAAAAAGAGAACCCTCCATCTCATCAATTGACAGGAATTCCACTTCACCTTCTTCACTTTATTCTTCGGTTTTAAAGAACAAGGTTGTTTCCAATCCTCGCACTCGGACTATGTCTTTTTCCGCGGCTTCCGCGACCTCATACTCATCCAACAAGCAAATTGAGGATTTCAATGCCCATCATGATTTCCACCCTTCGGCTGGCCCCTCTCAAGTCGGGTTTTCTACTCCTCAATTGGCTCCTTCTTTCAGTGACTCCAGCGATTCTAATGCAGTCGAGGACTTTTTTACCGCGTCTGACCCGCTATATGTCAACCCTCAACAGTTATTTGGAAGGGCTGCTACTGCTCATACTCACCATACTCAACTTTCTCACGACCCCCAGCATCATACTCCTCACAATACTAACTTTGAACGACATCATAGTGTGCCAGAAATGCCCATGCATGAGCAGCCTGCTCTAGGTAGAGATGGCTCGCCTTCATTTGGCTCCAGATCTCAATCACTTTCCCAGGCTATTGATTTTGACCCTGGAATGTCCGCACATCATTTTCAACATCAGAATTCGCATCCACATCAACCATTTTCTCCGCAAGTTCATCGTCAATCAAGTTCCCCAGGGCACCCAACAGGGAATGGTGCTCATCCCTCCTTTGTTGAGCTAAACTCCGGCTTTCATTCTAATCATGGCGAAGATGATTTCTCGTGGCTGTCTCCAAATCACCACCATGATCCCACCTCTTCTGGAAACGACAGATTATCCCCTACAACCACTCCTCAGTCGATTCTCAGTTCTGGACAGTATCCTGACAGTGCGACAGTGAACGCTAGTGCGAACGCCAATACTGCTGCTGCTGCGGCGGCCGCGGCCGTCGCTGCTGCTGGTGGTGTTAACTCATATTCTACTACCAACTCTGATAATAGATCTCAAGGGCACCTAGGAGACACTTCTTTGGGTCTGGGTCTGAACTCTAATGAAGTTAGTACCAGTCCACAGACTGTTCCTCCTGTGACAATTGGTGGTCCAGAACAGGATGATCGATCTAGTACTGCGGTATCTGAGACTTCTCGTCATTATAGCAATCATGATGATGTATTCAATATTCATTTTGGTGGAGGTTATCGAGGCAATCGTGACAGCTCTGATGGGGCGAACAATGTTCTGCGGTCTGGTCATGGAGATGACGATGATATATGGGCTGGAGAAGATCCGTTTTGGAAGTTCAATTCTGCAGTGACCGGCCCCAACCACCACAGGGATGAGATGTCTTCGAATGTTAGCCTCCAAACTCAAGGTGGAGAGAAGCTCGTGACGTCAGTGTCTTCCGACAGCATCAGTCATGTTATTACTCCGCATCTCCGAGTGAGTATCCTGACTACGTTGAGCACTCCCGCTCCATTTTCTTCTTCACCATCTCCTAACCTGCCGTCCACACTAGAGCTTCAGCGGTACATCAATGCTTATGTTGAGAATTTCGGTAAGCATGTACCGTTCATTCATCACTCGTTTGAATTCACCACTGAAAATGTAGCGGTAGCTCTTGGGATGGCTGCGATTGGTGCTCTATATGCATTTGAACAGGGAAATGCTGCCGCGATTTTTGAAATATCTCGGTGTTGCATTCATCATTATATGGAAGGAAGGAAGAGCCAGGATTCAAGTCAGGGCCAAAGATCGACGAGGAACACGACCGCTTCTAAAGCTTATCAAGGGTTGGGAGATAAAAATTGGTCGGAAATTCTTCCTGTTGACGATGGTGCTGGCGATACCCCACTGTGGCTGGTACAGGCTCTCGTTCTGGGCGTTCTTTATGGGTTGTTTAGTGGCAAGCCATTGGCCAATGAAATTGCGGTTGCACAGGCAAATGCAGTGATATCTCTGGCTAAATCGTCCAATCTTCAAAATTCTCCAATAGATCAGTTGCCTCCCCTTGCTGCAACAAGCACAATGGACGAAAAGTGGAAGTACTTTATTTCAGCTCAGCAGCGCATAAGAACAATGCATGTTGTACACATGGTCTCCTGTCTGCTGGCTACAGCTTACGGTATTCGAACTCCTCTCAGTAATAAGGATATCAATTGTGGCACGCCTTGTGATGAGAGCTTATGGTCGGCGCCTAATGCTCAAGCATGGTCTCATGTGATGAACCAGAAAGAAATGGATGTGAACGCAGTTGCGGGTATTGTGTCGGTTGGGGCTAGCTTCAATGAGTATCTTGACCAGCTAATGCAAGGAAGCGCTATCATGACTAAGGTTCCTCAATTCTTGTTCCTCAGTCTGATGTATGCTATCCACTTGGAAATTTACGAGCTAAAGACGTCGCATGATCGAGATTTTGTGATGGATGATGGTCGAGGTGGGGGAAGAGACGTTCCCCATTCGCCTAACAAGAAGATACGCCGTAATTCAAGCATTGGAGAGTTTGTTAAGAACCACAAGGAGCAGATGGAATGCGAAAAGTCATGGCTTGATGATAACCGGGTTCGAATTGAGTCGGTACTGCGAGCTTGGGAAACTACCTGGTCCATGTCCCCATTGGCGTCTCTTAACCCATCCAGTCAGTATGGACCACTTATGAGTGATGCGATTCCACTATCCACGCTTGCTCATGTTAGGGTGTACTTAGATTTACGAAAAGTCAAGGATGCATTTTGGAGACGAGATTTCGAAGCTATGGGCAAAGAATTGGAAAATTTAGTCATTCCACAAGGAGGACTTGGTGGTGGTGGTGGCAGCGAAACTGCCAACGGTAAGGATTCGGACAAGCATTTTGATGGACTACTAGAAGCAGCGTCTCATGCTGCAGATACGGTGTCGTTATGGGAGAAGCATTCAGTTCGGTGGACTTTGGAGACTTCGGTCTCACAGACTTTTATCCATACCATTGTGGCATTATTTGACTGTGGATTGGTAGTTTCTGAATTTCTCAACCGGTTAGATGCAGACAAACCAAACCATAATTGGACTGAAGATGAGCAAGTGTTGGTCAGTCGAGTGGTTAAAATCTTTTACCGAGTAGTTGAGCTATTAGGACCTGAGAGCATTGACGAAGACGTCAGTGGAGCAGTTTTGGATTTAGATTCCAAGCCTCAATTTGAGCAAAGTGGTAGACGACTAAGTATCCTTGCTTTACAGGTTGTAAGCAAGATTCTGTCAAAATCTTACATCTGGCCGCTTGCATTAGTTATGGGCAATGCTTTACAAGCTCGTTGCGAACAGATAAAGAACCAAACTTGAACATGCAAAACTCTGGGGTTGTACTGCGGTACACAGAAGTATAAACTAACGAATTGAGAAAATGTACTAGTTAATGTGTATGTACTTATTAAACTATGCCGACCTCAACCATTCTTGAATCGCTTAACTTTCATTTGTATGTCTATCAAATACCTACCGTAACTATACGATTCCGAAGATTGAATATATCTACCAGAAAAGAACAATCTGTTCTCAGATGTGCCTAATAAATACCTACATCCTAATTTTTAGTCTTAGCTCCTATTCCTAGCTTCTACTTCTCACTCCTGATCTCTATGTCCTACTCCTCACCCCTGACCCTTATCTCCCAGTCTTTCCAGCTTCCTCCAGCTCCTGCTTCCGCCCCTCTAGCTTCTCCCAGCTCTTGTTCACCGCCATGCTACTTCGCAGCTTCGCAGCTTCCCAGATTACGCCCGGTAATTTACAGCGTAGAGGAAATAACAAGTTGTGTGGTTGGACACAAAGCTCAACCAATCAAACCCGGTGTTGTCGGGCGAGTGTAGAGGAGCGTAAAAACGACATTTTCACTACTGGAGCTCTGCAATATCTGTAAAGCAACGATGTCAGGAATTCGATTCAACACTTTCTTGAGATACAACTTCCCAATGCGTAGGTTAATGAGTGAATTGATAGTATATGGAGGCTGAACTAACAAGTATAGTCAAGGTTTATTGGCCTTTTGCTATTGGGGCAGTTACTACTGCGTACCTGATTAAGAAGGGAGCAGATGCTCAGGCTTTGAGTAAGTATTGAAAGATCACAGTGTTTAAGAGTTGGAGGTGGAAAAATACTAACGTTATAGCTGATGAGTTTAAGGATCACCCTCTGAACCGACTTGCAAGACTGCAGGCTAAACATGAGAAGCATTAAATATAGAAAAGTGTTGAATGTAGATTATGATTACAATCACTATGATATGCTAGTCGTAAGGTCATTAACAGGACACGAGAGTTTGAATGTTTGATAACAAAGGATGAACAATTTGAGGACAGCTTGATTGAATTAAGCACAAGAAGGAATACCTTTAGGACAGTTTGATTAATTCGGGTGGACGTGATCCTTATCTTTGTGTTTTTTATCCTTCTTGGCCCTGTCTTTTTTATCCTTGTGCTTCTCCTTCTTCTCCTTCTTTTCCTTCTTTTCCTTCTTTTCTTTCTTTTCTTTCTTCTCCTTCTTCTCCTTCTTCTCCTTCTTCTCCTCCTTCGTCTTCTCCTCATTTATTTCACCGTCATGCTTTGTGCTCTCATTAGTATCGTCTAGTTCTGAATGGCTAGTCTCAGCATTACTAGTGTCGTCAAAATCTACCATTTCAAGTTTTATTGTTAATCCAGTCAATAGTTTGACAATTGCCTGCGCACGCTTCGCTTCCTCCTCTAAAGGAGGTTTCTCAGTTTCTGAGCTAGCATTAGTGTCCTGCTGTTGTTCAGAATGAACCTCATTGTTAACCTCGTCACCCTTGTCAACATTGTCGTCAACCCTGTCAGAATCGACCGAACTGTCTACATCTTTGGCCGGAGTGCTGCCCGTGGTATCATCTTCAGACCCTTCCAACATGAATCGGTTCCACCTTTCAACCATCTGTCGAGCTTCTTCAGTGATTCGATCTTTAGATCCACCTTGAAGTCCATCAAGATAGCTAAATAGGGCATCAACATAGGATTCATTGATGGTGAAGCAATTACGAAGAATCCAATTCTGTTTTTGTTTCGAGAATTTCCAGTTAGGCTTATCATCGTGAAATTGCCTTAGATAAGCTAATTGATCTTTTTCTGGGGGAGGTTTCCGCTCATTCTTTGGCAACTTCACTCTCTTTGGTGGCTTCTTTTCCTCGGTTTCTTTGGAATCCTGTTTTCGTTTGGTGGCTGCGATGGTTCTATTTGAACTTGGTTCGCTAACTTTGAGGCCCAATCGCTTCCACGCCGGAACTTCTGACATGATCAAATAACACGATTAACACAATCTACAAAATCACACGTTTCAGGAGTCCAACAGTAGACAATCTAAAAGCTTAGACGGTCTGTTGAAAAATTCTTAAAGGTTGTAAGATATCAATTCATACTTTTTGCTCTTATTGATTCTAACAATTGCTAACATAATTGGATTATTTTTTTTTTTTTTTTTTTTTTTTTTTTTTTTTGGAGGCCAACCGTCGCTCAGCCTTACAACCACTTCAAGGGGCCCTGAAACCGTCGAAGACAGTTCAAGAATCAAGTCGACACGTTTTAACTAATAGACTTGAAACATCCACCAGTCACTCCAACTAGACCTCCTCAATGTCACAATTATGTTGTAGAATGTCGACTATTTTTGTTAGTCCAATTGCTCATACCTTAGTCGCCATCGGCAGCATGGCCGAGCCGCAGGATTGGCGTTCGGACATCTCCGATACTTCTCGGGTCCCTCAGCTATGACCGAATGATGCCATGCCACAAGTATATAAGAGGGGATCGGATCCTGCAGAGATTGAGAAGAAGATAAGATAAAACAACAATATCAAGATAGATCAAGATAGATTTGGAAACAATTTTGATCTTGTATTTTGAAATTATCAGCAGTCTTATCAATTGAAAAGATCTGATTTGTGTCCTAACTTGAAGACCCTGCATTTAACAAATTCAAAAACAATGACTGGATCCAAGGTCACTTATTTCACTAAGCCTGAGGAATTCGAGCCCAAGGTTGCCCAGTATGTGGACGTAATTGGTGAGAAGCTCGGAGGAAAGATCATCAAATTCTCTGATGAATGGTTCGCCCCAGCTGAAAACTTGATCAAGCCCTCAGTGCCTATTCGTCAGGTCAAGTTTGTGCCTACTGGAGCTTGGTTTGATGGCTGGGAGACTCGTCGTCACAATCCTGAGCATGATTGGGTTATTATCAAGCTCGGTGTTGATTCTGCCACTTTGGTAGGATGTGAAGTCGACACCGCCCACTTCACTGGTAATGCAGCTCCGGCCATCTCCGTCGAGGCTACCTATGTGAAGTCTGAAGGGGAATTAGAGAAGGCCGTTTGGGAATCAGTGGTGCCTGAGCACGATTGTCTTCCCAACCATCGTCAGTTCTTCTTGAGAGACGCTCCTACCGAAAAAGCTTACTCTCATGTCCGTCTTTGCATGTACCCTGATGGAGGAATTGCTCGATTCCGATTGTACGGAAAGCCAGTAGCTGTGTTCCCTCAGGACCTTTCCACTGAGGTTGACTTGGCTCATGTATCCAATGGAGGAGTCGCAGTTTCATTCTCTGACCAGCACTTCGGAACTGCTAACAATTTACTGTTGCCCGGCCGTGGTCACGACATGTCTGATGGTTGGGAGACCAAGCGATCTCGAGGTAAGGACCACACTGACTGGGTCGTGGTCCAGCTTGGTGCTCGAGGACATATTGACCGAGTGGTTGTCGATACTGCTCACTACTTGGGTAACTTCCCACAGTATATCACTGTTCACGGACTCAATGTCACAGACAAGTCTGCTGTTCCCAAGCATGATGATCCTAACTGGAAGTTGGTTGTTCCAAAGTCCAAGACTTCTGCTGGACAGGAGCACTTCTACTCCGGCGACCAGCTCGTTCATGATGCTGCTAAGGACACCTTCACTCATGTGAAGTTCACCATGATTCCTGATGGAGGAGCCAAGCGACTTCGAATCTTTGGACGACGAGCTTAAGCTCAGTCCTAGTAGGATTAGTTACGTCTTGTAAAATAAGCACAAAAGAATAAAAAAAACAACAACTACAATTCACGAGATCAAGTAAACAAGATTGATTCAAATCGCAGTTTATCGTAAGCTACAGTCTAATTCCAATGCAATGCAAATTTTCTACAACTACATGACCCCCTTGGCCACTTACTCCTAGATCAATTCTTAATCGCCTCCAGACCCTTACGGAAAGTGTCAAGCAATGCGTGCTGTTCCTCTAAACCAACACTGATTCTCACAAGGTTTCTGTCTACTCCAAACTGCTGCACGAAATCCAACTCTGCATAATGTGCCAGAATTGCGTAAGGACTAGTCAAGGTGAAATTGGTGCCTAAACTCGGTCCCTTGGCAGTATTGACAGCGTCAAAAAATGCTACAGCATGCTTAGGATTCTTGAACACAATTGATAAAAGACAGCCATATCCTCCACCAGGGACCTTACACACATCATAAAAATGCTTGGTGCTGCTGTACTTCGGATGGAAAACACTCTGAATGTAGGGACAGGACACAAAGAAATCAGCTACTGCTTCAGTATTTGAATTGATCACTCTATTCCGCTCTACCACATCGCGAGAGTTCCGCTCAAGGTAAATTGCATCCTCAGCCCAAAACAAGTCCTCGAAATCGCTCTTGGTATAAGATTGAAGTGCTTGATAATACTTTCCTTTTGGATTGAGTACCAAGCTGCCTCCCATGACATTACTATCACCGGAGAAAACCTTCGTTAAGGAATTGACCACAATATCACAATAGGGCAACACGCTGACATTGAGTACGTTGCCCACAGTTTCATCAACTACAACTCCAAATTCATACTTGTCAGCCAGTGCACGAATTCGTTTCATGTCCGAAGACTTAAGTAGTGGGTTTGATGGGAATTCACAGAATAGTGCCAAAATTAGTTCTCCAGCTTCCAGTTTCTTTTCCAGTTCATCCAAATCCTCATTCTCGCCTCGGCCATAGAAATGAACTCCAGCTCCAAACTTCTTTAAAACATTGAGAGTATCGACATAGGGAAACCCAAAACAGACAGATTTGAACTTGTCAGACCTGGAAGCTAAGAAGGCTCTATGAGCGAAGAAAATACTATTCATTCCAGTAGGAAATAGAAACACATCATCCTCAGACACTACTAAATCACTTGCAGCGGCACCTTCGTTTACTTTTGAGCTAATTCTTCTTCTTAAAGCCACTTTAGCATCATCGGCAAATGAAAGATCCAGATTACGACCGTACCGCTCCTCTACAAATCTACTTTCCTCAGGAAGTACAGCAGATGATTCTCCATTCTCAGACGGCTTGGCGGAGTTAACCGAAGAGGCTTGGTGGGAAGTGGACTGACCCTGTGGACCAATTGAAGGACTTCGTCCCGGGCTAGTATTCAATCTGGCTAGACAGAAATCTGCCATCCTGGAGGAAACAATCTCTCCAGAATGCTGCCAATAAGCCTTTGCGAATTTAAACTGATCAGAAGGAATGAACAGTGCAGCGATATGAGCCTGAATCTTAGCATTGACGTCATCAGCGTTATCAAGCACAGGAGTACTGAGACGGACAATGCGCATCGAATTGGACTCTACGCTACCATGTCGTTTAATAAAATCCCGGCATCTTTGGGCCACCTTATAAGAAGGGAACACAAAAGCTGTCTCGCCTTCTCGGCCATAAGAAGCCTCCAGCTTTCTACATAACTTTTGCACACTCTTATGAATGTAGAATCTATCTCGTTAGCACCGAATCGACCTTGGCCCATCCATACTTCACTTACCTTGGATATCCAGTACACAGATTGTCCATGACCCAAGCATCTCCCTCTTCATAGGCTATGTTAGCCGCCCAGGTAGGTAGGTTCACACTAACAGCATGGGGAGTATTAGCGGGAATTGGCGAACCCACCGCCGCTGTTGAGGCACTCAGTAAAGGCATTTTGTTATAAAAACCACCAAAAGAGTCCTAACTTGCCTATTGCTTCAACTATCAATCTCCAAATCAATCTCAGATATCTTTCTATCACGCATTACTGGGTTGATATGACTCAAATAAGATCCAACCGGCATAATAAAAACTCGGCTACGGCGACCACGGCTGTGCGGGGAATAGCCCTACGCTTTACCTGAGCGTTGTACGTGCAGCCAAGCTTGAAGCGGATTGCGACCACAGCAGCGTATTGCCCCCAACGATAAGGTTTGTAGAGAGGTAGTGAGGGATTGAACAATAGAGTTTGAATTCAGATCGCAGGAGTGACAGGGTTTCAGGTCTTGAGTGGTGTTGTTGAATCTACTGAACAACTACAGAGCCCTATTCCGGCCCCCATCTCCAGAGGAAGCCAGACGACTTCTATCAGAGGAGGCATACCAGAGGACCAGTCGCGTGCGCCGAACAAGTGTTTGAGTTTCAATCAACGAAAGACACGCAACAGAATTACAAACAACAGCCAAAGAGGTGCGCTAGTGATAATTGAACCATTGCGAGTGTTCACTTGAGTGTTTAGTAATGTCATTTGCTCTTCCTCGTAATGTTCCAAACTTCGAGGCGCGAGCTAAGCGAAATAGTGAGGATTCTTCTTGGAAATTAGCAAGTGGGAAAAATCGAGATTTACCATACTACAAAGATAAGCCATATGGAGCCGTCCATCGTACCAGGATGTCAAGGCGGAGAAAGTATTTAATCGTTGGCATTGTATTCTTGTCAGTGTTCTATTTGGTTTATCAGTTCGGAAGCAATTCCTCTCCGAACCTGACCATAGGACTGTCAAAGTTTAGGTCTTCACCAAAAACCTGGCCTCAAAGACAAGCAGCGGTGAGAAGTGCATTCGTTAGATCGTGGAATGGATATCAAAAATACGCTTGGGGGTATGATGAGTATCATCCCTTGACCAAGAAGGGCGAAAATATGGGTCCTAAGCCATTAGGATGGATCATTGTGGATTCCCTTGATACCATGCATATAATGGGGTTGACCAAGCAGTTTAAAGAGGCTCGAAATTGGGTTAAGGATGTACTTGACTACGACATGGATTATGATGTGAATACGTTTGAAACCACTATTCGAATGCTTGGAGGACTATTGTCTGCATATTATCTGACTGGGGATAAGATGTTCCTAGATAAATCTAAGGATCTCGGTGATCGAATCATTGGAGCATTTCCTTCTCACTCAAAGATACCTTACGCATCGGTCAACCTGCTGACTGGCAAGGGAAAGAAGTCACATGTGGACGGAGGAGCCAGCTCCACTGCAGAAGCAGCCACTCTACAACTTGAACTTAAATA